>LOJH01009938.1:0-14438 GCA_001685095.1 Ellobius talpinus
GAGGGGGAGAGGGGAGAGAGAGAGGGGAGAGAGAGAGAGAGAAACATACACATACACACGCACAGGAGAAACAGAAAAAGGAAAAAAAATACCCCCAAGAAACCCGCATGTGGCCCTGGTTTCCATGCTGCCAGTGACACCCAGGAGCAGTCACTTGACTGCTGCAGACCCAAGTATAATTTTACTTCCTCAAGAGCTTTTTATAAGCACTAGAGTGCAGCCCCAAGGTTGTGCAAACCACCATCCCTGTCATGATTTCCTATCCTCTCCTGGTTCAGTCACTGCGCCTAGCTCCCTCCTGCCCTGCAGCATCCCATGGTCTGGGTAGTGCACAGCGGTGCTTTGATCCACTGTCAGGAGTTCTGTGTCTTGCCCTGGCCACTCAGTTCTTCACGAGCCCAGCTCTGCTGAGTGTCTCTGGGTGGGCTGCTGACCTCCGGACCTCGGTTTCCTCTTCTGTACAATGGCTTTGGAGAGAGTCATTGTATCCCTCCAGCTTGTCACCTACTAGGCAGTGTGGTTTCCCTCCCACGGGGTGCAGGCAGGTTCAGAAACCCCTCCAGCAGCTGGTTTTGCGTTACCTGTGCACCTGAGCAACACAATGGGCAATGTCTTGGTGTAGATCTGTTGGCCACACACTGCCCAGAGTTCAGCTTTGCACTGACCCCACAGTGTGGTCTCAGCACCCTCTTCTGGGCAGTGGGGATGGTGTAGTCGTGTGTAGAGTATAAAACCCAAGGAAAATGCCAGGAAAGTGCCTTCAGAGCACATGAGATAAAAGCCTGTAAGTGCACACAACAGGGAAGCCCTGCTCTCAGTGCTCAGAACAAACCAGATGATGCTGTGTAGAATGAGAGCAACCTAGATAGTCCTTGTGAGGCACGCTGTGTCTTGTTGTCTGAGGGGTTTGTAGATGCCGGAGATGGTAGCTTACAAGAAAAGAATGGCCATGCAAAGGCCTGGAGAGCTTGGAGCCTTGGCAGTCCATGAGCCAAGGGAGAGTGGAGTCAGAGGGGCTGCAGCCCAGGGCCCTGTGGATTTGGACCTGAGCCCAGAAGATGAGGGGAAAACAAGGAGGATTGGAGCAGGAGGGCTTGCATGCCCCTGAGGCATAGCAGGGACACACCCTGGGTCTCACAGGGCCACAGATCACACTGTGGACCCAGAGCTCTGGGAAGTTGTGTACAGGGCTCAGGATACCCTTGCTGAGACCCAACCCTGGCTTCCCTTGGTCCTCAGCTGAGTTCTAACTGGGAAGAAGGACAGAAAGTGAGAGAGTCTGAGTTGTCATCTTCAAGATGACCTTGATTGCAGGAGTTTCCAATCCAGCTATGCAGATGGCTTGAAAGTAGATCTCTGACCTTGCACAGCTGCCTTACTGTGGAATGTGGGGACCTGTCCCCAGTGCCTCGCACCCCTCAGTGCCACACTCCTCCTGTCACCTTCCCTTCAGTTCAGGAGGACTTGGCTTTCAGACACGCCAGCCCTGCCAGGATGCACGTCCCATCCAGCTCTGTGAGCCCCTCCCCCAAGGGTCCTTCTGGCATAGTCTTAAGCAAGTGGCAGAAGAGCAGAAATAAACAGACTCAGAGACTGCTGTCAGTCAGGTAGCATGGTGTGGGGTCTTCTTCCTCAGGATTCCTCCAGGGCTGGCCTCAGCAAAGGAATCAATAGCCTATCCAGTTCCTTCCACAAGACTCCACAGAACTGGGGGATCTGGGACACAGAGGGACCATGACCTTCCCAGGTCCCCCGAAGGCTGCATGCATGTCATCAGTATACCAGCTGTGTGATGTCTGCCTGTGCCAGCAGAGTGGAGCTCCATCCTTAATGAGCCTCTCCCGCTCCCTCTGAGTGTCTGCCTGGGAGGCCAGGGAAGGTACCAGGGTGGGAGGCAAACTGAGTCACTATGGGGGCCCCAAACCATTGCCTTGGGTGTGCTGTCCTGTAAAGTGAGTGGAGAGGCCCAGAGAGTTCCACCTGCTGTCAGTGTGAGTGCAGCCATAGCTAGCAGCGGGGGCAGGAGTCACCAGGACTTCAGCGGTGGCTCTTCTGCCCTGTGAGTGTCTTGGGCCTGGAACTTATTCTGGTCACTGTTTAAGAGCAGGGTCCAGAGGCAGAGCCTGAGGTTGAGGCAGATGGTGAAGGGAAAGGCAAGAGGACCTCAGGGTGACTTGGAAAGGCACACCGGCACCATGTGAACATGCTAGGTGACCCAGGACCACCCCTTCAGCCACCCCCAGGCTGGAAACCCCTGGAGGTAAAGGAGAGGCAACAGGAGAGCCACCTGAGCTCCTCCAGGCTCATTGGCCTGAGTCCATGTAAGGATACACATTGGGCTGGGCCCCTGCCTGGCCATCTGGGAGGGTCTTTACAGAGAGACAGGCCAGCAGGGGTGAGGGCCAGGGACAGAGAGAATAAGCAGGTATGCCATGGGGGTGGGGCAGCTTCCCCAAACAAGGTCAAGGTGCTAGGTCAAGGTCTGGCAGCATCCTGAGGCCCGGGGAGGATGTGGAAGAAGAGAGTGCTGGCTGGGAATGATGCAGCTCCCAGTGTTCAGTACAAGCTCATTCACTTTTGAAAAGGGGGTGACTGTAGAATTCTTACTGGTGCATATGGCCCTTGGGGAGGGTTAAGACCTGTAAACCCACCCCAGGCTCCCAGAGACAAAGTAGAGGAGGAAAGGGGGGGGTCCTGCGATCCCTTACAGCTGAGAGCTAGGAGCTCGGCTGACCCCACAGCCCTGGCCTGAGGAAGCCCAACTGGGTGCTAAGGCCCCAGAGCCAGGCTGCCCAACTAGGGCAGAGTGTGAAGGGAAGAGAAGCCAGAAAGGACTTTGTCTCTTCCACCCAGGAGTTTCTTGGAGCCCAGAACTCTTTCCAGGAGCGGCTTTGAATTGAGTGAGAGCTAGTCAGCCCATCCCAGCTCCTGGAGGCAGGGCCAGGAAGGCTGGCCATGTACCAGGCCAGCGTGTCCCTGAGCAGTGTCAGTCAGCAAAGGGGGTGCCTGAGTGTCAAGGCCAAGTGGGGGAGCAGATGGTAGCACTAGAGAAGGACGAAGGACCCTGTCTCGAAGATGATGACTGAAAGGCCAATTAGGGGTGAGGGAGGTGGTGAGGGAGGTAGTCAGACGAGGAGCTGGAATATGCAGTGAGGCATTAGGGGCATGGCATGATGGAGCCTTAGGGCTAGGGTGAGCATGGGGAAAGAGTACTGGGCACAGACGGGTCAGGGTTCTGAGCCATAGACTTTGAGGGCAGCCCTTGCAGCCTTGTCTTGTCATGGTGCTAGGATTGGAATCCCAACTCTCAAACACACTAGGAAAGCACTCCACCCCTGAGCCACACCCAATCCCCAAATTCTTGGCTACACAGTCGAGATGCTGAAAGACATTGGGAGGTAATTTGATCAGCTGCTGGGGAAACTAGATCAGAGTTAAAGCATCCCACAGTCTCGGGGTGGAAGGGGCTGCTGCTAGGGCCACAGGAGGTGTTGTTGGCCATTTCCTGCTGGAGGCCCCAGCCAGATCTCCTGCCCAGGGTCCCAGGGAAGCAGGCAACTGGGACCCCTCCCTCCCATGGAGCGGTAGCTTGTTATCTAGACTGTGTCCGGCTAACTAATCTCGCAGGCCCCGGGTTTCTGTGTGAACCTCAAGGCCTGTTATCTGGCGGCTGAGGCAGGACGGCTCGTCCTGATGGACAGCCTGGGAGATGGGCCGATAGCTGGCCATGCTCCCCTCCCCACGGCTGACTAGCTGGCATGTGTGGGTGGGAAAAAAAATCATTCCAGCTATTTTGTGTTATCATGGGACCTGGCATGGAGGATGATAGGCCTATTTGTCTTAGATTAGCCCGTGGGGGAGGGGGACACTGGTAGATGGCCGGGGTCACTCTGGGGTCAGCTTCAGAGACCAGTCCAGCAGCTCGGAGCCCCTTTGAAGACTGTTCTTCTGAGACCCCAGGGTTGCTGAGCAATCTGAAGCTAGGATGAAAAGACCTAAGGAAACTGTATCTTTACAGTCAGGCATATTCTTCCTGAATAGTCACTGAGTTCCTCTGGGGCTGGAAAGACACAGGGAGGACCTTGCCCTCCTGGGATGTATTGGAGACACTGCCACCCCAGACATGATTCTAGATGGTGTCAGAATGGGACTTTCTGAGCCATTTTATCATCACCCACCCAGAAATAGTGTGTTGGGGCAGAAGCCACAGTGAAAGGCCTGAAGTGAATGTACATAGCTAGACCTAAATGCAGGGTGAGGAGAAAGGAGGCTCAGAGGTAGAGGACCCCATCGAGGAAGGACTGTGGTAAGTAGGTGATTATCCTGGAAACAGAGTTCAGAGGTCATAGCCTTGGGTCAGCGTGGGCCGTGGGAGGATGACTGACAGATGGAGATGGACCCCCCTGGCTGCCTGCTGGCCCTGCCCACATGAGTCCTGGGCTATCCTTGGCTCTGATTCTACCTTGATAACTGTTCTGAGGCACTGGGTCCTAGAATCTGCAGAGGAGGGGGGCTGTCACTAGCAGGACTACACAGGTGACCCATCAAACTGCCCTCCTCCCCATGCTGGCTCCTACTCCCTCCTTGCTTCTCATACATTGAGCATTGGGTTCTTGCCAGCCTGTTACAGATCTCGGGATTGAGGACTCCCTCTGAACAGCAACTAGAGTGGCAGTCAGTCACCAAAGGACAGAAATATGGCTGAGACATGGGTGCAGGGATTGGCTAGGAACTCCAGGACCCGGGACTCTTACTGAGACCTGATGAATGGCCCCCAAGGCACAGCTGGTGGACTGGCATCAGGAGCAGTAGGGGATGAAGCGTCCAGGTAGCTCTCCTCTAGGAGCAGATCCCACTGGTATAAAGAGAACCCCCAAAAGACTTCAGCAGAAACTAGAGTACACTATTCAGGAAGCAGGAGGCACTGTGGTACCCTGTTACAGATGTAGAAACTGAGGCATATGAGCAAGTTGGACAGTTCTGGGGAGAACTGAACGGGCCTACCTCTTAGGGATGTCTTCCTACCATGATATCTCAGCACAAGGGCATCTCAGTGGACACTGTAGGCAGAGGGCAAGTGGACGGACAACAGGACATCCAGTGGGAAATGGCAGGTGAAGCCCTAGAAGGGACGCCAGGCCAGGCTGCCCACTGCATTTGTCCTACTGACCTCACCCGCTTCCGGGACCCGCTGTCTGTGGCCAGGGCAAGCTATCTTGGTGGCGGCGCTAATCAAGTCGCTTCCTTCTCCGCCCTCCCACCAGCTTCCTGCCCAGCTAGCAGCCCCACAGCTGGCCTAGACATCAGCAAGGGAGTCCTAGCCTTGCCAGGGGAGTTTCAACCACTGCCTTCTAGCACTTTCCCACCTGTCCCCTCCCCGGTTGTAAGGTCTACATGTCATTTCAACCCTAAGAGTCATGGCCTCTTCAGAATGGTGGCCTCAGGTCTGCCTTGAACCCCACAAAGGATGGGCTGCTCTTGATGAGCCGTGTGTGTGGTAGGGGACAGCTATTGTCACTGGTGCCACCTGTGTGGTCACTGCTGCTGTCTTAGTTCCAGTGTTGGTACTGTCTTCAGCACTGCCTCTGGCTTACTGGCCACAGGTACCTTCACTGGCAAATTGTTCCTGCCAGCACCATCATCACGGGAGTAAGACCCAATGCCAACTGCCAGTCTCTTCTCTAACTGTCATGCCCAGTCCTGGCCAGAGCCACAGCTGCACCAGCTGTTTCTATCATGACCACCAGTGTCTAGTAGAAATAAGACAGGGGCATGAGGTGACCTTGGGTCTCCGTCCTCGTTCCTCCCGTTTTTATGGGTAGCAGGGATGGCCTCCTCCAGAAAGCTGTCCTTTCTCGCTGGGATGTGGAGAGGGTGACTAGGGTAAGGCAGAGAAGCAGAAGCGGGGCAAAGCTGTGCTTCCCTATACCCACGACTGGGATCCACACAGGTCCAGGGTCCAAGTACTGTGACCCATGGCTACTGGGACATGTTACCTCCCCTCTCTCTCACCCTGCCCTAGAAGGGAAACTGAGGCAGCATCACTGCCCTCACATGAGCAGCATTTATGAAACACCCCCCCATGAGATCCAACATGCTGCCAAAACTTACCCAGACCCAGGATGGGAGCCAGGAAGCAACCCCCACCTACTCCCTGCCAGCCCTATGACATACCGCTGTTCTTTGAGAGGCGCCCCTTCCCCATAGCCACGATGGCTCCTTATTTATTTATTTATTTATTTATTTATTTATTTATTTATTTATTGCCCTTCTATCTCTGTGCGTAACTTTTTATTTCCTTGCTGCATTTTTTCCCATTATGGAGGCGGTGGACGCAGCTGATAAGATCGGTCCCCAGAGATGGGACAAAGGGGCCGCCGTCGGCTCGAGGGCTGGTCATATCCTGCACGCAAGGGCCCAGCGCGGCCTGAGATGAGGCGAGATGCTATCATATCTTATTGTGTCTCATGGGGGCCCTGCCCACCCGGCCCTGCCCCCAGCTGGTCTATCCAGGTCCCCTGGAATCACCATATGCATTGGATTCGTCCTTCAATCCATTGAGCTTCCGTGCCCCCCTCACCCCCGCAATATGACTGGTCTGGGTGCCTTGGATCCCTCTAACCAAGGCCTGCCACAGCCCTTTGCTGCCCAAGCAGGAACTTGATGGAGCCCCAGAATGACCATGAGTGTGAACTGAAGGGCAATGAGAATGACCATTGTAGTGAAGCCAGAGGACATTTTGACCTTTAAAAAAATCTCTACAAGAGCCGGGCAATAGTGGTGAGTGCCTTTAATCCCAGCCCTTGCGAAGCAGAGGCAGGTGGATCTCTGAGTTTGAGTGAGTTCCAAGACAGCCAGGGCTACACAGAAACCCTGTATTGGAGTAAAATTATACAAGAGAGTGGGAATCATTCTGAGAGATGCAGACTCCCTGGAAATGCTGTACGAAGTCCTTGAACCTGTCAGGCTTGTCACAGCTCCATGGCGCTTACGTGGAGCCAGCAAGCTGCATACTGTCTCCCACCCCTGCCTTTGGCTAGTTCTGCCCAAATTCCCCCTGCCCCCAGGCCTACCCTGCAGACTCGCTGTATTCTAGATCACATGCAGAAAGTGTAACTGTGGGACGGGGCACTGTGCTCCTGGGACAAGTGCCGCAGGACCACAAGCTCCAAGGCCCAGCCATGCTGGGTACCTGATGCCAGGGTCTGCAGGGAGCTGCAGTAGGAGACATGGGGATCTAGGGCAGGTCCAGCCTGCTGGATGCTCCCCTTTTCTGAACCCACAGCAGCCCCTGCTCACACCATGTCATCCCATCCTCCTCCCTTTCCCAGTCAGGAAGCTTAAAGAAGGACAGAGCCAGGTCAGAGGCTTGGGTTTGAACTCTCAATGCCCCAATATGACCCCTGGCCTCCAAGTTCAAGATGAAGTTGACAGAGGTCTTGGAGGCCAAGGCTACTGAAGATGGCTCTTCTGAGAGGAGCTGCTAAAAAAGCCCCTGAACCTCCTTGTCTCCCAACTTCTGCAGTGTCCGACCCACCCTGGGGCCAAGGCCTAACACCCAGAGCGACTGTGAGCCCTATAGTCAAGGCCTCAGTCTCCCCACTTGGGTATACCTCCTTCACAGGGACCTCTGCTCTGTGCGCAGAGGGTCAGCAGGTGCTCGGGCCCTGAAGGACCAATGTGCTCCAGGTGGTGGCTGCATCCTGACATGCTGGCCTCCCCAGCACCTGCCTTGCTCTCAGCTGTTGGCCCCAAGATGTGAGTGCCTGTAGGCAAGGCAGACAGCTGTCACTCCAGGTCAGAAAGGACTCACCTTCCCACCCTTGGCAATAGCAGCCACTTTCCGGGCCTTCACATGCCCTCAGACCCACCCTTCTGGCCACTTAGACCAGAAACTGTGGCACCAGAAAGCACAGGACAAAATACAAGGCGGGGTGGGTACACTGAGCTGAAGCCAGGTGAAGCCAGGCTCTGGGCAAGGACCAGAGTGTCCAGGCCGTCACAAGTAGACAGGAAGATGTGGGGCCTCTAGGCCGATGGGGCTTCCTGTCCCCATCCTGAGGGAAGATGGGGGAATATCTAGCATGGAGCTCTTAGAGAAGCCTAGTAAAGACTTCTCTAAGTCTTCAGAGCAACCTGGAAGCCATGACTTGCAGCCTCCTCAGGCATGTGGGGTAGGTAGGAAAGAGCCCCTCACCTGGGTGTGGCACACAAGCCACTAAGGGATCTGTGTGTCTGTTGAGACGGTAGTGGGGGCTCAGGCCATGGTACTTTTACTGGTCTGGCTGCTTTGGCTGTACCCTGAAGAGATGGAGGTAGTGTCCCTCTCCAAGGAGTCCTGTCTTCAGGTTCAGTAGGGGTGATCAGAGCTAGAAGCCTGGGAAGTATTGGGGCCTAGGAAGAGCAAGTCACCGTCCTCTGGGCACTGTCCAGGAGGAAAGCATCCCTTGCTCAGTTACACCTATAGATGTACCGCCAGTGAGAGCCAACCCTTCCCCAGAACAAGCTTGGTTACCCCAGGTTCTGAGAGGCTGCCACAGATCCCAGGAAGGAAAAACCCCACCCTGCAGAACCTGCTCTTCCCAGGTGAACCCAGATCTGCCATTAGCAAGGGTCAGGGTTCAACTGATAAAGGCTGGCTGTTGCTCCATGTCAAAAAATCAATACTCAACAAGCACAGCCCCAAAGACCAGGGAGGCACCATGGGCTAGCTGCAAGGGGGCAGGGCTTTGGCACTCTGGACCAGCCCTCCCACCCAGCACCAGTGATTGGGTTCCCAGTGGCCCCAGACCCTAGGCCATGCTGACTATGCACACATACCCCACCCTGCACCTTTTCCTAGCCAGGAAGCTTGAGGCTGGCCTTTTCCTCCCCAGGGCCACCAGAGTGGCGGCTGGACCCGAGGAGGAGGTGGATGGGCAGGCAAAAAAAACTCACAGAAGTAGGGAACAGAAGCAGCGGTGCTCTTCTGCCCCCCTGGGACCAGCTGCCCCTTCTCCCAGGCACAATACCCTCCTGGGTCTGGGACACATGATGCCTGGAATATCCCTGAGGGCTGGCAATCTAGGGATCTAGACACCTATTTCCTCTGAGGTTTGAATCACTGTGAACAGTTGAGGGTGGGGATGGGGGCAGAGAGGAATACAGAGTGAGTCTTCCCGGGATCCTGGTGTAGCACCCCATGGACCAGCCCACCCTGAGCTGTTGTGGACACTGCTCTGCACCTGTGTGGCCCAGCACTGTCCTTTGCTGCCATCCCAAGGGTGGACATACGTGGTTCAGAGCAGAACTGCTTTCTGGTATGGGTGAGTCACATCCTTACTAGACTTGAACCCAGCTTTCTGGTGACCCCCAGTCATCCCAGCCTGGCCAGAAATACTAAATGCTGTCAGAAATCAGACTTTAACAAAGCCAGCTGACCGATTCCCATTTCCCTGGTAGCTGGCAGCTCTGGGCGCCCGCGAGGTCAGAACCTGCCTCCTGAGGGGCAGGGCAGAGACCCTCCCGTTTCCTATGGAGCTCATCTCAGCCTGCTGTGCCTCTGTTTCTAAAGGTTGTGCTCAAGCTTGTATCGATGGTGTCTGTTGCTCTGCAGCTTTCCTGGTTGGTGCCATCATCTCCCTCTGTAGAATACCTGACAGATCCTTCCATCTTGGCTGTGCCAGTGGCCACAGGTTTGATACCCAGTTCCCTGAAAGTGAGCACTGAGGCCCTGCTGGGCTTTCAGGATCATTTTCTGCCTCTATTGCTGTTCACACTCCTGTCTGTAAATGGGAACTCTTGTGACCAAGGTTGGCATACCCAGCTGCCTGACACAGGGGATTTGCTGTGAGTGAGCCAGCACCACCTGAGTTGGGGTCACGAGTCTGGGGTCAGAGGGTACTGGCTGAACTCTCCTTGATAGCCATGTAACCTCAGGAAAGCCCCTTAACCTCTTCAGACTTGTTTTCAATACCATCCCCTGCCCCACCCCCTCCCCCGTCATCTTCTCTAAACAGTTCAGTAGACAGGGAATTTGAGGCCTCAGCAACCAAGCCAGGGCAGGCAGGCATAACACACAGGCCCCTTTTTACAGCCGGATTTGTCTTTCAGTGTGACTTGGTCCAGAGAACATGTTCCCACCCCTCCTTCATCTGCTGTGTGACTCTGGGGGGGGGTCATCTGATCTTTCTGGGCCTTGGTTTTAGCGTGAGCAGATGTCCCCTGGGCCATACAGTTTGCCTACCCTGTTCTATATTCACGCCTGTAGAACCTTCTAGATGCTACCAGACTGGGGCTTCCCTCCCTCCCCACTCATGCCTTTTTCTTTCCTTTACTATGACTTTTATCAAAAGCAAACAGGGCGATTCTTGTTATAGGGGCCGCTCCCCAGCTGCCCTGTAGGAGCCACAGGGCGGGTTGGAGGGAACGATGGGCTGATTAGATAAAGTAGTTACTGGTGATGAGCTGGTGGGCACCCACATACCAACCACAGACTCCACAGGGCATGGTGGGGGCTTTGGGTGGTTGGTTTGGTGCTCCAGAAGCCCTGGCTATTGATACAAGGGGCCTGGCCCCATTTGGGGTGAAAGAACCCTCTTGCTGACTCTCCAACACACCACAGCCTCCTAGATGGAGCCATACTCACATGGGAAAACTGGGGTGACTCGGGTCTCATCAGAGGGCACTCTGAGGTCAGGGTTTAAGAGTGACCGTACTTGGGCCAGGCAGTGGTGGCCTTTAATCCCAGTACTTTGGAGACAGAAGTAAGTGGATCTCTGTGAGTTCGAGGCCAGCCTGGTCTACAAAGTGAGTTCCAGGACAGCCAGGACTCACACAGAGAAACCGTGTCTTGAAAAAAAAAAGAAAAAAAAGTGACCATGCTTGGGGAGCCAGCAAGATGATTCAGTGGTTGAGAGCACTTGCTTTTTCAAGGATCCAAATTTGGCTTTCAGCACTCTTGTCAGGAGGCTCCAACTCCAAGGGACTCTGACACCCTCTTCTGGCCTGTGTGAGCCTAGATACACACATGGCATACCTACACACAGACACACACACTATAAATTAAACATAAAAAAAAGGAAAGGAAAAGGCAAGGCCACATTTGGGGTTGTGACCTTGGAGAATTTGCATAAGATCTCTGGGCCTAAAGAGGAGGCCAATGCCGGTACTGGGTGGTTCTGTGCATACTGTTGAGGGAAGCCACTTAGATTTCAAGGCAGAGCTGGAACCCAGGGGCCTTGAGCCAAGTCTGAGGAGCTCCCAGGCCAAGGGCAGCACCTGTGAGACCAGTCTCAGGATTGTCATAAATATGACCCCTTAGCCTTACAGACCCAGCCCACCCCACTCCACCACCCAGTTTTTCAAGACAGGGTTTCTCTGTGCAGTCCTAGCTGTCCTGAAACTAGCTTTGTAGTCAAGGCCGAACTCACAGAGATCCACCTGCTTCTGCCTCTCAAGTGCTGGGATTAAAGGTGTGCACCACCACTGCCCAGCCAGACACAGGCTCTTTAAGATGCCGTGTGAGCACTCCTTCAACAACACAGTAAACTGAGGCTCCAGCAGGACAGGAACACAGCCACTAGGGCAGTGTCAGGATTTGGCCTGTTGGTTTGAACACAGTTCTGCCACCTAGGGCACCCCAACAATAGCCAGATCCACCCCCACCCCCAGCCAGGCTCCAGCTGAGGAGGTGGATCCTGGGCTTCTGTTCCCGGGGTGGACGGAAGGTGAGTGCCCTGAGGGCCGTGCATGACTAGCATTGCAAACAGAGAAATATGCATGAGGTTCCTCGAAGATGGTTCTGGGGAATGTAGTTAAGTCTTAGCACGTGTTCTAGAAGCAATGTGTACAGTTGTTTACCTGAATAAATTAGCCCTTGACCCAGTGCTGGGCCCGGAGTGACAGCCAGGTTCTTGTCAAGAGTCCACCAGAGAGCATTAGAGAAACTGAGACCAGGTCCAGACTATTTCAGCCCTGGAAGACACCAACTGCTCCCTCCTCTGTCACCCTTCAAAAGGGTAATGAGGTCATGTGGCGAGACTCTGACTCAAGCCCAGCCTGTCTGCTAGCACATTGCAGCTGGCTGTTGACCCTCTTTGAGCCTCCCAGGTATGCCAGGAGGAATCCCGTAAGTCATATCTGGTGTTGGGCTATGGCCTAGAGGAAGGGGCCAAGGTTCATGTTAGGACTGCAGGCTTTAAGAGACAAAAGGCACCTTTCGCATTCTCCAGCTGAGGGAACAGGTGGCCAAGGCCTGAACCAGGCTGAAACCCATCACAGGAGCTGCCTGTGCCCATGAGGGCATCTGGACAGCACCTTGTTCCTAGAATTCACAGGATAAACGCTGTGGCCCCAGTCCCTGCCCCCAGATACCTCTCAGGGCTCTGACAGTGAGCATGTGCCACAAACCCAGAGACGAGATCATGACCACACGGCCACATCCAGCCCTGGTCTCCTGTCACCACTGTGGAACTCCAGGTTTTCTAGAAAATGCTCTTTCCAGCTGTCACCTGCCAGGTCTCCCAGCATGCCATCCCATCCCTACACCCGGGGCTTGCTTTCTCGCACTCAGTCTCAGGGTCCTCAGAAAAGGACAACTTCTTCAACCCCACTTTTCTGGTGCTGTTTGACTTGCTAGGTGAGCATCTCTGCTGGGTGCTAGCTTAGTTTTTGGCCACAAGGGGTAGGGGCAGGAGCTAGGTTTTCTACGTAACTGAATGTTGAACAGCACCAGGGCTGCTATGCACAATGGCACAGGTCACCCTGTACAAGCTGCTGGAGTGGGCCTAGGATGAGACCAGCTGCCCTCTCCTTACCTATCTGCCTCAAAAAGTAGCCTCAGACTGGCTGACCTGGATCCTGGACCAGAGAGGTGTGTTACCATAGTGATTGTTGTACATCCCTACCTCTCCTAGGCCTCTCCCAGTCCCTGAGCGCAGAGTGGTGGTGCTGTCCCCCTGGGAGAGGGGCTGCAGCCCTTATCAGCAACCAGTCCTCTCTGGCAGTGCGTGATACCCAGAGGATGGGTTGGCTGCCGTGGGAAATGCCAGCCATGTTCTTATCTGGAAGGCTGAGCCGTGGCCGTGAACTCTGATTAGGGTGCAGGGCCGTTTGCTGGTGGGTGAGTGAGGGGGTGGCACCGACTGCCTCCTTCCCCTTGGGGGCTGGAGGCAAGTTGGAGCCCAGGGCTGTCCAAGAGGGACTGGCTCCCACAGGTAGCAGCATGGATGGCAGTGGCTGTGGGACTGTTCGCGCCACACCCTCAGGGTGACCTGCATCAACTGCCTCCCTACCTTGTGCCCCAATTTGTGAGGACACAGCCTCAGATGAAGGTGTCCCTGTAACAGGGCGCTCCTGACAGGGGCCAGGCCCCATCTCCTGAGGAATGTTCTAAACACAGAACAGAAGTCATGTGGGGGCAGATGATTTATCTGTCTCAAGATCCAGGTACACCCTTCTCAGGATAGAGCTTTTCTGTCCCCTTCCTGACACCCTAGGTGGGATGATGGGTGGCCAAGCTTTAAACGCAGACTCTTGAAGGAACTCTCTACTCTAATCCCATTTCTGTCCTGAGGGCCATTATGTGGGGACCAAAAGCATAAGCACCCAGAACAGGGGAAGCTGGCAGGTCACTATCACAGCAACAGGTAAACAGCCCTGCCGTCAGTTCCAGGTTTGGATACTGACACCTGCTGCCAGCAGTGGGCCTCTCAGGGCCTCAGTTTCATCATCCACACTGGAAATAAACGTCACAGGAGCTACTCTCTGCATCCCTCCTAGGACAGTGCTGCCCAGGCCTTGTCCCTGCTCCTGTAGATGGCATTGACCCTCCTGGTGTCAGCTTTGTCCCTGTCGGGCAAGGGAAGGTGAGGGAGAGGGAGCCAGTGGGACAGCCCTGCACCAGGACAGTGTCCTGGGTGAGCTGCCGAGGGCTGGTCACTTTTACGAAGGGTAGAGCCTGCCTTCTGGCCCCTCAACCCCTCTCCCACTCCCAGGCTGATAAAGGGGTGCAGGCTTCCTTGGCCTCCAGCCCTGGTCCACTGCCATCTTATCAGCCCTGGGGAAGACAAAGGCCCAGTTACAGCTCTCCAAGGGGCCTCCTGGCGTATTTACACCTTATCTCCACCATTAGCTGGCCAGTTATCTGATGATCGTGCCCATTAAGGCCACAGCCTGCCTGATGGGGCTCCAGGAAGTGGGGCCGCCACAGCACTCTGGCCAGGGGACCAGGTCAGGCCATGTGAGGTCCCCACAGGCTGGCAGCCTAGGCAGCAGGTGGACAGGGCAGAGGGTATGTGGCCTAGGGAAGAACCACCCTTTGAGGGAATGACCATGCTCCCACCTCATTTAAAGAAACAGAGGCTCAGATAGGGCAGGTGGCTGGCCAGGTGTCCATGTGTCCCACAGCTAATACCAATTAGTATAACCAAGGGTCTCCTTGTCCCAGCCTGCAGGCT
>LOJH01009938.1:14549-27933 GCA_001685095.1 Ellobius talpinus
CATCTGCCTTTCTTGAAGACAGGCTTTTATTTAGAGCCACCTGCTAATCCTGGGTGATTTTATCTCATCTTTAATTTAGTCACACCTGCGGACCTTTTGCCACAAGCAAGGGACAATCCCATTTATAGGTGACATCTTGTGAAGTGTCACCATCAGGCCTCGTGCACAAGGTTCTGCGTGTAGTGTGTGGCATACACAGGTTCTTTAAGAAGGCAGATGGAGAATACAGAGGCCAGAGGGCATGCCACATGAGACTTCTAGAACTTCTGATGGATCGTAGCCTGCAGGCTGGGACAAGGAGACCCTTGGTTATACTAATTGGTATTAGCTGTAGGACACATGGACACCTGGCAGACTGTGACCAAGGTCATCATGTGGCCTACCTGTCCACCCTTCAGTGGTGTTTCTGCAACCCAACGTGTCCTCAAAAAGGACAAAGGTCTGGCCCTAGGACCAGACTAGGAGTAGGAGCTATGCGACAGAAGTGGGCTGTGGGGGTCACCAAGCAGCCACCTCACCCCACCATGTTTCCCTTCAGAGGAGCTGGAGCTGGCACTGCAGGATGGGCAGAGGTGTGTGCGGGCCCGACTGAGCCTCACTGAGGGCCTGTCCTGGGGCCCATTCCAAGGGAGCATCCAGACCACAGCCTTATCCCCTGAGCAGGAAGAACCGGTAAGGAGCTGAACCCTGACTGGCCAACCAAACCTCTCACCTTTACCCAATGGGGAACTGTGGTGGAACCCAAAGAGTCATGGGTAAAAGGGAGGGATTTCCTGGGAGGACTCTGAAGGGTGTGATACTGGGCTTTGGGGGTTCCAGGGTGACTTCCTAGAGGAGTGGAACCCAGCAGAGAAAAGGAAGGGGGTCCAAAGGGAGTGAGCAGCAAGGAACAGGGTGCCCAGCAGGTTGGGAGGGAAAGGTAGCCGGGGACGGATGGACGGGTAGCAGCTAAGGTAAGAAGTTGCTTCTGACACAGGAACAGGTGCTGGTGTGGGCGTGGCTTTCCGGCCCTGGCTCAGCTGACTCCCCATAGCAGCCCTGCCTGGGCAGATATTTCCTAAGGCAGTCTCCTTCCTGCCACACAACTGCATTGCCATTTGTCTTGGACTTGCTTCTGAGACCGCTTCTGTTATGGCAAGTCGGCCTGGCTTCCTCCTGCTGGGATGTGTGGGTTCCTTTTGAAATCATTTCAGATGGAAAATGACACCAGGACACAGAGGTCTGAGTACAGACATGGGGCAGCGACATAGACAACTGATGGGCAGGAACCAGAGACCTATGATGGCAAAGGCGTGGGGGGCCCAGCAGCTCCGAGGCTAGCCCTGTCAAGCCTAGGATGAGGTGTCTTTATGCCAGAACTCTGTGGTGTAGGCCCTGTGTCTCCTGATGTGGCATTTGGCTGTGGCTTGATCCCAGATATTCACTGGGATCCAGTGCCACACGATGCTGGACTCCTTGGTCTGAGGACGGCCTCCTTAGTGCCCTTGGCAGGTGAGGCAGGGACTGCAAACTGTACTTCCCCCGCATCTGGAGACCAGGATGCTGCACACACATGTGGACACACACACTCTTCTTCAGAAACAGCACGAAAGCAGACTGCTGGCACAGTGTCCATCGGCAGGTGGGGGACAGCAGACAGGTCCCTGGCACGGACCACCCCCTCACAGCCCTTTCTGCACCAGCCGTATGTCGTGACTCAGAATCTCTGTGTTGGGACAGCCTTTCTCATGTCGGGAAAGGTTTACTGGGTTCAAACAAGCCACCTACAGAGGCTTGTGGCCTAGCCACATAGCCTTTCAGCCACCAGGATAGATACACTTGTCCCGGGCTGTCTGGTGAGACCAGGAGCCGGCCCCGGACTGAGCATCTCCTCCTGGGGTCTTCTGTTTGCCACCCCAGGCAGATCCCTTCCTGCCCAGAGTCCTTGGGACCAAAGGCAGTTCACATGGAACCAAGAGGCTTCCTCAAGCCTAGGCCTGCAGAGACGATAAGGTTAGGCTGTGCTCTGTGAAATGGTCCCTTGCCTGCTGGCGACCACATGGAGTAAGTAAAATAGACCTAGAGTGGTACTTGACCCTGTACATGTCCAGGTCAGCCCGGGGAAGGAGACTGGCCCAAGGCTCAGGGAGGGATGTCATGATACACAGCACAGCTGATTAAGATCCTGCAGGAAGGAAGCCAGGACATTCTTGTGGACCTACTTGGTGAGCATGTCATTGTGCAGCAGACAGCAAGTGACTTGGAGTCCGTGTGCAAGCATAAACCTGGTAGCCTCTGTCTCCATGTTCTAGTCAGGAAAACCCTCAGGTAGCAACAGGAACAAAGGCAAGTCTGCCAGGACCTGGCACCCAGGTCCCCGTGTCCCTGTGTCAGTCTCCTCTGTATGCCTCGGGGTGGTCAACCTAAGCTAGGACAAATAAGAATGTCCCAGGCACACTCTCCATGACATTCTCCCCAACCCTAGGGGCAGGTCACTATCCCCAGTTTTTAAAATTTATTCTCCCCTTCTTCTCTCTGTCCATCCATGTTTCCATCCACACATACCAACACATACGTGTGTAGGTCAGAGGACAGTTTACAGGAATGATTTGTGCTTTCTACCTCTTGGGTCTTGGGGAATGAACTCATATTGACAGACTTAGAGGCAAGCGTCTTCACCCACTTACCCATCTCCTTATCCCCAAACGTCCCCATTTTATAGATGGCAAAGCTAAGGCCCTGAAGCTCTTACCTAAATCACCAGGATCCAGAAAGCTGAGGGGAAGCTAGAACCCAGCCCAAACTCTTCTCCTGCCATCTCAAGCCACCCCCTCCTCACAAGAGAGTCTGTCCCTGTCACCCTTTGTTTCCAGTTTGTCTCCTGGCATAGCTCAGCCTGGGAAAGTGGCAGGAAGGTAGACTCCCCGCCCAGGTGTGAGATGCTGGCCAGTGGAGTGCACTCACAAAGCTTCTGAGGCTCCTAGAAGAGGGAGGAAGCATGTCCCTCCCTCCCCTCTATCTCACAGAATTAAATCCTTGATTAACCCTTATCTCCCCAGCAAGGCACTATCTCCGCCTTGGCGCCAAGCGTCCAGACACACAGTACAGATGATTGATTTCTGAAAGATATGGGCGCCTTTGCGATACTTCGTTTATTGTCTAAATATTTTTGCTAACATTCAGCGGGCTCTTATCAAGTTCGACTGATGGGTCCCAGTTCTCCCTGCAGCCTGAGGAAGAAGTCGCCTCCTGCCCCATGGCCCTATCAGCCGCCAGGCAGTTCCTCCTCTCTCCTTGGAGAAGGAGGAGGGAGTGCGTGCAGATATGAGGCCCCTTTCCCGGGTTTCTCTTAGGCTGGGGGCTGCTCACCATGGGGACGAGTTGAAAAGGGAAATTTCCCCCAACACGCCCACCCACACCAGGTATCCAAGGTTAGTGTTCAGGAGAGAAACTGAGTCACACAGCCCTGAGTGGAGAGGTGATGGTCTTGAATCTAGGGCTTGCTATGGTTTCCACTGCCTGTAAAAGGCGACAGTTGGAAAGGCTTCTTAGGGTCCCAGATCCAAGATATACCCTTCCCAAAAATGTTCAGAATGGATTCATGAGGGAGGAGGGGGTGAGGGTACTAAGTGGATAGTGGACTGGTCAGTGGTGGCGGGTGCATGGGTGGGTAAACGGAAGTAGATGGGTGGATGATGCTGAACAGGTGAAGATGGGTGCTAAGTGGATGGATGCATGCATACATGGTTACTTAGACAGATGGATAAGTGAGTAGATGGATTCTAGGTGAGCAGGTGGGTTAATGGATAGGAGGATATGTGGACATGTGTTCACAAACGGGTCCATGTATGGGTGGACAAATGAACAGACAGAGGGTAAGAGGGTGATGGGTGAAAAGCCCAAGTGGATAAATGGTTGGTAAGTGGGTGGATAGGTAGGTGGGTGGGTGGACAGGTGGAGGAGTGGGTGAGCAGACACAGAAATGGATATATAAGTATATGGCGAGATGGATCGTGACTGCATAGCCATTCACCCCAGCCTGGCTATGCTGGTTCTGCCTGTTCATTGTTCCCCTGAACTTACTTACTTTGGCCAGGAGCCCACCATAACATCAGAGAAGCCAGGGGAGGGCCCATGACAGCTAAGCAGGGAAAGATGCTAGAGAGACTGAAGAGAGACCATCTGGACCCAGCCTCCTCGTGGCTTTGGGCAAGTCTTGACTTAAGTATGGAATGGCCTTTAGGTCACCCCCTAATGGCCTGGGGCCCTCTCACCTGAGGACTCACCTCAGGCCCCACCCTAGCTAGGGACTTTAGGGAGCGCTGGGGCAGCTTGGTTTTCAAAGCACATCCCTGTGTAACCAGGACACACAGCCCAGCTGTGCCCACCGCTGCTTTACCCAGACAGGGATAGGCTGTTTGTCCTGCCTTGCTGACCTGCTAAGGCATTCTAAGCCCTGTCTTAGCACCTCAGAAGAGACAGTAGCCCAGCCTCCGGAACCTCAGCTGGAAAGGGCTGACTGGCACACTCAGATAGCAGGAAGATCCTCCATAGATGCCTCCTGAGTGCTCCAACCTGGTGTTCCAGCTATGCTCTGAAATAGCTGAAGACAGAGGCCACAACCCTAGTGGGTAGAACCAATCCTGTGGGTCTCGGAGGCAGAGTCTGCCTGAGGCCTCAGGTAGCCCCAGGATCCTTGGCTGTCACTTTGCCTACTACAGACTTCATGTGGGTCTCATCTCCCCTTGCCTCTTCTCCAGATTTTTTTTTAATCTTATTTTACGTACCAATCCTAGTTCCCTCTCCCTCCCCTCTCCTGCTCCCTCTACTTCTTCTCACCCCACCCCCATCCACTCCTCAGAGAGGGTGAGGCTTCCTATGGAGAGTCAACAAAGTCTGTCACATCACTTGAGGCAGGACCAAGGCCCTTCCCTGTATCTAGGCTGAGCAAGGTATCCCCCCCATAGGGAATGGGCTCTAAGAGTCTCTTCTCCTTTTAGGTCACTTGTTATTGGGTCTAGGACTGCCCTGCTCCAGGCACTTTCATATTTTCATTTTGAGATCCTGAACCGGTTTGCAAAGACCCTTTCTCTAAGTGAGATCACTCTCACAATTCTGGTGACATCCGTGAAGCCACCATTCTGCCCACTCCACAGAGCCTGGGATAGTCCTGAGTATCATCCGGGTGGGTCGCCAGTCAGAGGCGGAAGTGGACTACTTCTAGTCTAGACTTGTGCCTGGCCTTGTGGGGGCCTGGAGGTGAGCAGCAGGCTATTCCACACAGAAGGATGGCTGGCAAGGATAGCCATACACCTGTGACCCTCCCCAAGGTGATCGCTGCTCTCCTGAGTCAGAGTCGCTGCGTTTCTCTGTGGTGGCCAGCACTCTCCCTGGCTAGTCTAACACAAAGCCCAGTTAATAGTAAGCCCAGGTCTGACACTTGCTGATCCTTTGTCTCCTATTGTCCTTGGCCCTCAACAGGCCCTGGTCCTTCCTTTTTCCTATTTCCTTTGTCCCTAGCACCTGACACACATCTGGCCTTCAAGGGCTGAGGAGTGAATGACCAAATGAGTGACTATGTGATGGAAAGGCCACTGGGATGGGGCAGAGCTTCTCAGACCTTGGTTCTAATCCCCTGTGTATGGCCATCTTGGTGGGCCTTAGCCCTGCACCTGTGAAGTGGGCCATGGCATCTAGGGAAAAGAAAAGAACCCTGGGCTGCCATCACTGTGGAAGATGAGTGGATCAGTATTAGCACAGGTGGGTGGATCAGGAGAGGGGTTATAACTGGAGTCACCCTGTGGCCACAGGCATCAGCCCTGGTTCTCCATCCCCTGGAGACCTGGAGTCCAGGCAGCAGTGTGGGATGCCACTTCTGGGCCAAGCTGCCCACCTGAGAAGGCCTGCTTTCCCTATACATGGCTTTATAGTTGGACAGCAAGGTTTGGGAACAGCCTCAGATAAAGCTGTCATAGCAGATGGTGCACAGATATGGTTTCTGATGGTTATCGGCCCACAGAGTCGAGACACTGGCCTCTCTGTTGGGGGGAACAAGAACAGGCTCAGATCCACCGGAGAACTTAAAGTGGCTGACGTTATCTTAGGTTGGGGGCTGGGGGTGAGTTAGAGCCAGGAGGAAGCGACAAATGGTGGCTTGAGGGGCAGCAAGTGGGATGAAAGCCTTCCCTTACCTGGACACACCTGTAGAGATTGAGTGGAACCTGGGTGAGGCACTGAGACCAGGGAGAGAGACGGCTGCACCGTGCCTCTGATGATCTTAGCAAAAGGGCTAGGCTGTGAGAATTAAACACAAGCCCCATACGGAAGATAGAGTGTGACCGGTACTAACATGCAGAAAGGCCTGGGTTCAATCCCCAGTGTTACATAAACCAGGCATGGGGTACACACCTGTCATCCCAGGAGTCGGGAGGCAGAAGCAGGAGGCCGATAGCTCAGTCATCTTTGACTACATAGCAAGTCCAAGGCCAGCCTGGATTACGGGAGACAGGAGAACCTGTCTCATAGCTCTCCCCTCTGGAAAATAAAAAGGACCCCATGCAGGCCTGTTTCTTGCTGCCCATGGGTGGGGCAGGAGGACCCTGTGGGGCTTTGGCTGGTGCCTTCAACTCCAGAGAGGAGCTTCTACTCAGCACTGCTCAGAAACAAGAAAGACACTAAAGGACCTTAACCTCCTACCACCCAAGCCACTGCCAGAGTGGGTTAAAGAGTAGCCCCAGCTGCTGTGGAGGTTCTGGGCCAAACCAGGAACTGACCAGGGATGTCAGGTGGGATTGAGGTGTGCTCCATCCTCCAGGGCCTGAGAGATCCAGATTGGAAGAAGAGGGAATGTAACCCCTGTCCCAGATCCCAACCTATCCTGACACGGTGGGATGACAGCCCCCCCCCGAAACAGAGGAGAAGGACCACAGATAGAGGCCCAGGACATCTGTTTTGGGGCAGTCAGGATCTCATGACCTGTTTCCCTGGGGAGTTGATGTGATGATGGGCAGCAGCCCCTCCGCTCTGTTCCTCTAAGTTGCAGCCCATGCTGCAATGCCAAGGGGTGGGGGATGCGGAATGGTGCTCCCTACACTGGGACCTCCACAGAAAGAGCTGCTTGTGCAGCGTCAGCAAAGTGGTGCGCGCGTGTTTTTATCATGCCGTGAACATGCTGCTCCAGAGAGCGATAAGCGTTAAACCGACCGCGAGGCTGTCAGTCCTCAGTTTGAGGGTTTAGAAATATTGGGACGAATAATTAGATTTCATATCGTTACCGCAGTGCCCATCAGAGGATCAGGCAGATTAATTTTCTCACCCTCCTCCGCTCATTAATATTCATTAGAGATGTGGAAGGCTGAGGCAGGGAGGGCCAGACCCAGCCACCTCACTGACAGCCATCTGCTCTGGCCTGGAACAGCTAGGCTGTGGGTCCCCCATGTGGGTGCATTGCCCCACCTGGTTTGCTCCAGGCTACCCAACTGTAACTTTGAAGGCACACCTAGCCTCTGCATCCCTGGGGGTCAGCAAGGTACCCATTAAAAATGAGCCAGCCCCCTGACACCAACAGATCTGAAGCAGGCTCTTGGGTGGGTGAGATGCACTCCCTCAATAAATATCTGGCAATTGCCAGCCTGATCCAAGACCCTTTAAGGCTCATATCTGGGCCCAGAGATACAATCCTGTTCATGTCATCCTTCAAGCAAGGAGGCCACTGTGTCTGCTCCCTGCATGCCCACACTCATCAGTGTCCCGGGAGGAAAGGGCCATAGAGAGGGTCACAGCCTGCCTGGGACCCCCTGCGAGCTAGTGGCAGGACAGGGAGGAGTCCACAGCCGGCAGAGGCTTCTCTCACCCTATCCTCATAGCAACCGTGGCATGTGGGCTCCATTCTGCTGGTATATAGGAAACTGAGGCCAGAGCTATAGGTGTCACCTGCTGGGACTCTAGGCTTCCCCTTCAGAGCCAGCTTATCTCCACTCTCTGCTCCATGACAAGCCACGTGGCAGCAAGCAGATGACGTGGAAGCCACCTGACTGGGCTGTGCTGACCTCATGTTACACGGTCACTGGGAGTTCCCAGCGAATAGACTTTTTATCTTGCTGGCTCTGTATATGCCTTGTGCATGGGGTTTCTGAAGAGTTGGCCCACAGGGTCGCAGGGGAAAGGTCAAGCCTGAATTAGACCCTGACGTTTGACTTTGGAGTCTATATGGGCACCACGTACGAGGAAAACCCGGGGAAGCCAAGCACAGTCCTGGCAGGGTGGTGCCCCACACAATCAGCGGCCTGTTTCTCCTCCTAGCTCAGCCAGTTGTTTATCTTTCCTACCCAATGAGCCAATTGCCATGAACACCACAGGGCTCCTTAGGACCCACAGAATGAGTGGTGGCTCTGGGCCTCCAGTTAAAAGTTCTTGAGGTACAGGTTTCTGATTAAAAGGTACTTATTTGAATAAAACAGCGAGTGACTGACAGGATGCTACACGGGCGTGATCTGTACTTTTACACATAGTGCCTAAGGGTCCAGGGACTGAGATTCAGCCCCACAGGAGGAGAGGTGCCCTGGGTGGCAGGAGTCACACACACCCTAAGGACAAACAGGACAGAGCTTCATCTGCCCCTGCTTTCCTGCCACTGGCTATGTCTCATCTTCCACATGAGACTAAATCCCAGCTCAGCCTTCCAGCCTGGGCTGCCCTGAGATACAGCCACGTAGACTTCCTTTGCTGCTGGGCTGAGAGCCAGGGTGTAGGGGGCAGGAAATAAGCAGCTTTGGTGGCCGTGGGGTCTGAGCCCAGAGCTCTTTCCTTCCAGGTCTAGACCAAGCTGCAGAGGAAGTGTATGGCACAGACCTAGGCTGGAACTTCTACCCTCACCCCCCACCCTTTAGCAGCCTTGGTGTCTTTGCCTATGTGATGAAGAGGGCACGGAGCCGCGGCTACCCTGCCCTTTACTTGGCTCAGCAGCACAGCTGGTCTTGGGCTGGGCTGGCCCCCACCGCAGGGGTGTGCCAGTGCTGTCAATGAATGGACGGGGATAAAAGTTCCGCCTTGCACTAGAAAGGAAAGCTCTACTGTAGGGGCACACAAGGGTCCCTCTCCCTCCCTGGTATCCTGTAGCTCCCTGCAGGCAGCTGCTGTTGCAGCAAGGGAGCAGGTCTACAGACTCGAGACTAGCTGTGTGCCCTTGGGCACACTGCTTGATCTCTCTGGACCTTTGTTTCCAAGAGACTAATGCCTACCCTTGAAAAGAGCAGCTCCCTGCTGTGTCTCCAAATATCAGTGTTTGGACTACGCACATCCCAGCCATATCAGCTGCCAGGCCACTGACCACCACTGCACAGGGAAGTCCCAACAGGCACTCCTATTTAATCTGACTCTTTCCTGGCCCTGCTCTTCCCTAGGGCCCAGCTGTAACCCTGCTGGTAGATGAGGCCTGCTGGCTAAGGATGCTACCCCAGGCCCTGACTGAAGCTGAAGCCAACTCAGAGATCTACAGGAAGGGTCAGTGTCTCACATGCCTGCCTCCCTCCTCCCTCCCCTCTAAGGTCTTTCAGAAAGTGGGGCCATTTGGCTCTGTCTGGCCCAGCTCTTAAAGGGACACCAGCCTATCTGGGTGAGGGTGACAGTCCAACTGCTTGAGAGAGCGCCCATCTGAGAGGATGAGGGACAATCTTGGGAGCTGCAGTCCCAGGCAAACCCTATGTACGACACAAGAGCTAGATGGCCTGGACCAGGCCCCTCTATGGCCATTGAGATCTCTGCTTCTCCACCTAAGCTTAGGTAGAGACTGAAGGGCAGCAATCCGAGGCCCAGCCTGGGTTCTGTTAGACTGACTGTGTTGAGACCCAGACCTACCCCTTACTCACTGTGGGACCTGGCATAAGTCTCTGGTCTTCCAGGTTGTTGCTCTATTCTAGAAAATGGGAACAGGCTGCTGTCAAATGATTTCCTCCTACTTGAGTCCCCTCTGTCCCTCCAGCCTTCTAAAAGTGGGAGATTCGAAAGTTTCTCTATCTGCAGGACCGAGAGGACCATGCTCCCCACCCTACTAAAGGGTGGTCTAAAGACCCAGAGAGAGCAGCCAGAAGAGAGCAGCATGCTCAACACCAGATTCAATGCTCACAAGCTGTCAGCCATGTGCTTGGACCACGAAGTCTGCCCTGCCCATAGGTTTTGATAACAGTACTGCCCAAGTGTGCTGTCCACAAAAGACAAGGACCCTTCTAGGGCTGATGATGAAAGACATGATCTGGGTAGGGCCTGCACTTTGGGAAATTTGAGCCAAGCAGACAGGTTCATAATGACCTATGAAATCCTGTGGTCTTTGATGAGTAATTTTTTTTTCCTATATCACCTTTTGCCCCCATAATGGGACTTACCCAGGCTCTACACTGCAGCTCAGCTCCTACTGCTGCCTTAGGTCAGACACACTCCCCTTTCTTTTCCCACTTTCTGCTGGGACTGGCCGCTGACTTGGAACTGAGGCCAACAGTGACCCTGCCCACAGCTCACAGGAGAGCACAGCCTCAGGGTTCCAGGCCAGAAGGTAGACCTGCTGGCCCGGCACGCTGGTTTTGTTGATTGAGGCTGCCCTCTACAGGCCACTCTGGGAACAGCAGCTGGCCAATTCCCAACAGGATGAAGGGATTCTGGGGGCCCCCTACACCAGAAAACTCCTCCACCCCAACCAAGTGGCTACACAAGATCCCCGCAGTTATTGCTGCCTCTCCCAGACACCTTTTACTGGAAATGTAACAGCCCTAATCCTTGCTCAGGCACAAGCTAGCACCCCTCAAATCCAGTCAGCCACAACTGTGGACCTTAACATATTTGCCTCGCAATGTGAGGGACAAAAGGAAGGACCCCCACTGTAAGCCCAGAATTACTGATCCCAGCATTATACATGCCTGTACCCTACAGATGACGCCCTCTGGTGCAGGGTCACCAAGGTGGTACCTTCTGGTGAACTGCTACATGTGCTCCTTATGACCGAGTCCCACAGTACTCCCAGACACCCTGTGCAGGAGCCAGTAGAACCTGGAGGCCCAGCTCCAATGCACACAGACATCCAGTTGCTGCCCCAGCAGGCTGGCATGGCATCCATTCTTGCTACTGCGGTCATCAACAGTAAGTATGCCACACCCCGGGTCAGATGGGTCAGACTTTGGGTGACACTCAAGTCAAAGATCGGGGCTGGGGCGCAACTCAGAAGTACTGGGTATTCAGCATGCAAGAGGTGCAGTTTCTACACACACACGCAGTGGAGGGGATGAATTGTGCTCCCAGTAAGACACTGAACCGAAGCACGGTACCCAGCTAATGCAGGGTGACCTAAGCGCTAGAAGATTGCACACAGCCTGCTAAGGTGGGGAGGGCTCTCACGAGGCCCCAGGGGATCTCGGTGCATGTCTCTTGAGGGACATGCAGTGGAAGGAGGGGTATGTTTGCCCTAAGGCAACGGTAGGAGCTGAGTCCCCAGTGTAGGGACAGGAGAATCCCCAGAGCCTGGGTGAGAAGAGGACTCATGAGTAGGTCACTGTTGTGGGGCATGGGTGACCTGAGGAAATCATTCAGAGCTCCCATTCCTGACAGGACCATAGCCATCAGGGATAGGTTGACAGGGGAGCTGGGTTACCAAAAGCCGGTACCTCAGCTTGGAGTCATCACAAACCGGCTTCCCAGGCCAGTCCCTTCCATCAGATACCCACTGCCGGTCTGTTCTTCACCCCCACCAGAAGATGTCTTCCCTTGCAAAGACTGCGGGATCTGGTACCGTAGCGAGCGGAACCTGCAAGCCCACCTGCTCTACTACTGCGCCAGCCGCCAGCGTGCAGGCTCCCCTGTCTCGGCGACTGAGGAGAAGCCCAAGGAGACCTACCCCAATGAGCGTGTCTGCCCCTTCCCCCAGTGCCGAAAGAGCTGCCCCAGTGCCAGCTCACTGGAGATCCACATGCGCAGCCACAGTGGTGAGTGCCCCATGACTGCCCCTGATGCTACCCTGTGCCCGTGCAGCTCTCCTGCCCCTCTCCACAGCCTGGCACAAGCCTTACCTGTGGCTACCTGGGCATGTAATACAGGGCTAGGTATATGCCTGGACCCTGGGGGGAATGTGGCTGATAGGAAACTAAAGGGGCCTGGATCCAGTGTCCCTTTCTTGTCACTGGGATCCGAGACAGCCTCTCATCTCCATGCTCTAGGAGAGCGCCCCTTCGTGTGCCTCATCTGCCTGTCCGCCTTCACCACCAAGGCCAACTGTGAACGCCACCTCAAGGTGCACACGGACACGCTTAGCGGTAGGTGGGCTGGAGAGGGTCGGGATGGGGTCTCTGGGGCCACACCTCAGCTCCAGGACCCTGACCACAACAGCATGGCCTGCAGGTGTCTGTCACAACTGTGGCTTCATATCCACCACAAGGGACATCCTCTACAGCCACCTGGTGACAAACCACATGGTGTGCCAGCCAGGCTCCAAGGGTGAGATCTACTCGCCAGGGGCTGGACACTCAGCAACCAAACTTCCTCCAGGTAAGCAGCCATACCGGGACCCCGCTGACCCTCTGATAAGTGAAAAGGGAGGGGGCTTGTCAGAGGCAACACATGGTATCTTTGTCAACCTTTGTCCTAAATCCCTTCTGCCTACCCCATCCTACACTTGGCCTGCCCCAGGCCTGACATTCAGTCTTGTGTTCTTGTAGACGGCCTGACAGGCTTCCAGCAGCACTCACTGATGCATGGCCCCCTGGCTCCTGCTGATAAGGCACCCACCCCATCCTCAGGACTGGACAGTAAGGCCTTAGCCGAAGTCACCAACGGAGAGACCAGAGTGCCCCCCCAAAATGGGGGCAGCAGCGAGTCCCCCGCAGCCCCCAGAACCATCAAGGTGGAGGCCACAGAGGAGCCCGAAGCAGCCCATGCCTCAGGTCCGGGAGAGCCAGGTCCCCAGGCTCCTTCTCGGACACCTTCACCGCACAGCCCAATTCCAGTCAGGGTGAAGGCAGAACTGTCCAGCCCCACGCCA
Organism: Ellobius talpinus; assembly: GCA_001685095.1. Classification (NCBI taxonomy): domain Eukaryota; kingdom Metazoa; phylum Chordata; class Mammalia; order Rodentia; family Cricetidae; genus Ellobius; species Ellobius talpinus. Next base: position 27,547 of record LOJH01009938.1, read on the forward strand.
GGCTCCAGCCCGGGACCTGGAGAGCTAGCAATGGCCGGGACGCTCTTTCTGCCACAGTATGTGTTCGGTCCGGACGCGGGCTCGACCACCGGCTCCGCCACGCCACAGGCCTCAGAGATCCTGGCCAAGATGTCCGAGTTGGTGCACAGCCGGCTGCAGCAGGGCGCAGGGAACTCCGGGACAGTGGGACCGCCTACCGGCCTCTTCCCCGGGACTAAGGGCGCCACGTGCTTTGAGTGCGACATAACCTTCAACAACATCAACAACTTCTACGTGCACAAGCGCCTCTACTGCTCAGGCCGGCGCGCGCCCGAGGACACGCCCGTTGTGCGCAAACCCAAGGCAGCCCCGGGGCCGGCCCGCGCGACCCCAGGAGCAGCTGCAGAG
>LOJH01009939.1:12447-23898 GCA_001685095.1 Ellobius talpinus
AGACAGAGAGAGAGACAGAGAGAGACAGAGAGAGACAGAGAGAGACAGAGAGAAGGGAGAGAACAAGACGAAGTTGAGAGTTTGACATGCTAGGGATATTTGGGAAGAGTTGTGGGGGTAGATATAACTATGTTTTACTGTCTACAAACATGAAATTCTAAAAGTATAAAAATAAAGATAAGAGCTTAGGGGGCACTTTAATACCATGCCCATTTAACAGGATAATATAGTGTTAGACTCTCTCCTGGGGGTTATGGCTTAGTCACCCACTATGATTTTGCCCAGTTAATGGAACCAGGTTTGAGTTCTATCTTGTTGGAGTGAGATATTTATATAAAAAGATAAAGTGGTTAGTTAATTTCATAGTGTTCATGCTGCTAGCTACTACTGTATTAGTTAGTGGGTTTATCTTGCCAGGTCGGTTGTTATTTTAGCCAACAGTGTTCACAGCTAGGTGAGACTGATGATTGCTTTTCTCCCCCAGTGGCATGCACAGAACCTTCCAGCATTAGGAAAGCTAGGCAGTAAGGCTGAAGCTTCCAAGGAGCACTAGAGTGATTTCTCCATGTCCTGTGATTCAAGTATATGGTATCTTCCTCAATAGGGTCTCCCATGAAGTTATAGAGGATTCTGAGAGCAATGGCACTAGCCTGTAATGTTGGTGGGCATGGGACATCATGGACTTATAACTTAAAAAGAGGTACTCTATACTCGTCACAGGGTGTTTTATTTGACAGCCTGCGATGGCTGGGAGAGGTATTGTTCCATTCTTTATAGAGCAACTCAATTAAAACTCTTTTTAAATATCCATATCAATATATCTTAGGAAGCTTCTACCATAGAAGGTTTTCACATAGCTTTTCAAAGGCATTTGGTGGCAATTGTCCCTCCTCACATCTTCTCTACCCTATGCTCCCCTCTCCACCATAGCCCTTCATGTTCCATTATCCCCTTTCTGCCTTCATAGTGTTTGTACTTGGTCAGTGTATCTTTTCCCCTTCAGAGAAACTTCTTTTTGCAGTGGATGGAAGTTCATATAGAAATCCACAACTGGTCAATGTTCAGAGAATAAGAAACTGCGAACTTCTCAGTTCTTAAAAGGACATCTGATTTACACCCCTCTAGCTAGAGCCCTGGAACATTTCGGGAGAGATGCCAGGAAGGCTGTTAGAGCAGAGGTGGTATATATAACTGTGTGAAGCCATATTTGTTGGGCATGACAGGACCACGGCCCACAGGAACTCACAGCAGCCGTGACTGGATGTACAAGACCTGCACCAGACCAAGCCAGCCAAAACCCCAGCATGGATGGGAAACACTCCTGAAGTCCCACCCCTCATTGAGGAGCTATGAGCTCCCGAAGGCTGCTTGAGGAAGGAGAATTAGGCTAGAAATGTGACTCCACAGGCTACCCACGGCCATACGCTCCCCATAAGACAGCACTCTGCATCCGTCCTCCCCTCCCCGCTTTAACAGTCTTTCTCCCTGCTCTTCTGCCATGCCCTCTGAGTCTTGGAATGAATGATATAGATGCTGCCTTTAGGGCTGAACACTCAACAGTTATTTATTCTTAGCGTTTTTGACCAGTAATGGGTCTCTGCAGTAGCCACTGCTTACTGCAAAATGGAGCTCACCTGACCAAAGCTGAAAACACACTAATTTATGGATTCAAACAAACAAACAAACAAAAAAAGATGTTGTTTCTCCATTAGGTCTCATGCTCTGCTCAGCCATGGGCTTCTAAACATGTTTATAGTAACAGACGTTAGTTCTTGCCTGTTGAGTGGGCCTCACATCCAATTGGTGGTTGGTTTCATGCCACTTTTGCGCCCATCGTCATGTATTGCTTGGCAGGTTGGTAGTATGGCGTGCAGCATCCATGCAGCTAGCATGCCGCTAGTTGAGACTGTTGATGATTTTTCTCTCCCAGTGGCCCAGATGGCACTCCAAGCATGAAGGACAGCTGAGGGTAAGATTCCAGCTCAGTTACAGTTTGGTTCCTCTGTCTCCTGAAACCAAAATGTCTTCTCAGCAATAGAGCCTTACCCTCTATCTGGTGTTGGCAATGTCCTGTACTTTTGGGGGGAGCCTAAGGAGCCTCCCTGACCAACAACTTATAGAGAAGTAGCCACCACTGGCCCAGCCGATAGTCTTCTGTTTGTCTCCTGGAACAAAATTTCTTGTCCCAAATCCAAGCCTGGTTGGTACCTGCAACTGTGCCATAGCTGTTGGGATTAGGGTGGAAGTGCGACATTTGCATCCTGTTCAGATAAGATGATCTCAGCTCTGTAAGAGAGTCATTGAGATCTTGGTGCTGATTATAACACTGACTCAAGATGGGAACTCCAGATACCGGAGACAGTAAGTTGATCATATGCCTTCATTCTGTTCATCTCCAGCCAGCTTCCCCTTCTCCCTCTAGTTCTGTCCACTTTTTGCTTCACTTCTTTATCCTGTCAGTTCCTCTATTTCTGGGATGATCCCCAGTCTGTCTTGCCTCATGATAACCATGCTGAGGTTCTTGGCCAATACCCTCCATGTTTCAATGGAATCTCTGTTCCTTGCCAATTGCCATTCTTGTTCTCCCTAGGGCTCAGTTCCCCAAGAACATGGGTGAGTTCACACTGTGATACTCATGTATCGTATGGCTTCTGTATTTTGAGGCACTACTTCTCTCCTTACTAGAAGCACATCCTGGAGGATGAACAATCCAAGGAAATCCTTGGACCAGGGATTGGCAGGTCCTCAAGGACCCAAGGTTGTGAACTTGAAGCTTCCAGTTGTGGGCATGCAGAACTGTCTGCTTGAGAATGCTTCCTAGCCCCAACAAGGAGAAACAGATACAGGAGGCAGAGACACAGCCAATTTACAGTCCGGGCTCCTGCCCTTATTATTCCACTATCCTTCACTCTGTGTAGCTCCCCTAAGCACTCTTTCAAGAGTGTTGGTCCTCCGTCATGTTCTCTTTAGTGAGTGTCATTGTTAGCTTCAACTGTCAGCCTGACACTAACCTGGAGTCACCAGGGGAGAGGGAACTTTGCCTGAAGAATTTTCCCAATCAGAATGGTGTGTGTGACCATATTTGCAGCATTTTCTTAGCTGTCAATCGGTGTAGGCAGGCCCATCCCACTGCAGGCAGTGCCATTCCCAGGGGTTGGCCTGGGCTGTACAATAAAGGCAGCCGAGCAAGCCAGCAAGCAGCTTTCCGCCATGATCTCTGCTTTGGTTTCTGCTTTAACATCCTATCCTGGGTTCCTGCCTTTACTTCCCCCAGTGACTATAAATTAATTAAACCCTTTCTTCTCAGAGTTGCTTTTGGTTATGGTGGTTATCACAGTACCAAAAAGTTTGTCTGCCCTGAAAGGAGGCCATTATGGAGAGGTCCTGTTGCACGACTTCTGTGGGAGATGGAAATGTCTATTTACCTCAGATAGGGCATAGATGACAGACCAAAGAAATGACCCCATCTGACTTCAGCCCTGAGAACGAGTGTGTTACTTACAGGGGGGCTACTTCCAGGTGCAGAGGTGACTCACAGGCAGGGGCATCACTGTGGAGCCCACTCTAGCATGAATGACACTTAGCAAAGCTGTGTCTCTAAAGCTCTCTGCAGGCAGCTTGGCAGATTCTTAATGCATGGGACTGTTTAACTTTCTGACTTTCCTGAGCCTTGGAAGTTGCATATCTGCTCACCCCAGGAAGAAATGCTACCCAATTAACAGCTCATGCTTGGAGGACACTGGATTTCTAGAAGTTTCTAGTTGAGAGCAGGATGGTTGACACTTCTGGCAGGGTATGTGATGCTGGTTTTCACGAACTCATTCAGTGTTGCCTTCTCCAGTGCTTTTGGGTGTTCCAATGGCATCTGGCCATTTTTTCATTGTTCCTCCCCCATCAATTTCACTGCTCCCATGGGTGAGAACAATGATAATGAGGATGTCTTGGGGTAGATCCTGAAGGGCACACGGAGCCTACACGCAGATGGTCAGAGTTGCATGGGTTCTGTGACCTAATAGCTGTTGTTACCCCCTGTAGGCCAGATGCAGGCCTAAGAAAAGGCCCTTCTGGACACTGCATTCATGTTAACCCTGATGCCCCTCCAATCTATGTGCTTTGACCTGTTTGTTACTTTTGTAATTATTGTCTATCTCTCTTATGTGACTGGGCTCTGAGATCTGGCACAGGTTTTTCTTCTTTGGTCAGTCAGAGATGCTGCCGGGGATGATAGTGACAGCTCAGAGATGAGATGAAATGGAATGACCTGCATACTGAGCAGGTCCCTTGAATGGACTATGTGGCTGGATATAATAGTGTCGAGAGTGCTAAATGTTGAGCTGTTTTGTGATTTGCTTGTGTGGCAGAGGAACACAGGAGTAAGTAAGGGATGATCTTATTGTAGTTGAAGGAGTCACGTGAAAGTGGGGCCCTTGGGAGAGGCTGGGCAGGGCAAGCCACCACTAGTTTCCATAGTCACATGAGCCTGCAGTGAAGGAGAGCCATTCTCCATGTGAGAAGCACAACATGAATGTAAAGGGAAAAGCCCGAGCTGAGAAAGTAGTGGCTCATGCTCTAACGTGGCTACCTGACTTAGTGTTCCTTCATGCCCCGTGCCCTTTTCCACATCCAGGAGCGATTTGTGCAGAAAGTCCCTGAGGTCTTTAAGAAACACACAACATGACTCCTGTCTGGGACGTTGTCACTCTGTAGCTCCCCAGCCCTGTCTACAGCATCTTCTGGAAAGCCCCTGCCCTCTGGGAGTTGGGGATTAGGCAGAGCCAGAGTTCTCAGGATTCCTATTAAAAAATGAATGCATATTCTGACTTACATCCAATCAGCTGTCTCTTCATACAATATGTATGCGAGTCTTAGGTTATATGCTGTTAACCAAATTTAAGGCTTGTTTGTCATTTAAGGCACTCCACAGCGCCTTAAAGTAACATCTGCCATTAGCACTACCATGAGATCTATGGCTGGCATTAGAATGAACAGAAAAACTCAGAGATAATCAGGCTCAGGCCTTCTGTTCTCAGTGAAAATCCCAGGTGAGAATAACACAGAGCCACAGTCATGAGGGCTGAACCTTCTAGAAGCTGAGCATGGCTTTAGTCATGGGTTCTTTATAATGATTTCCAGCATGAACTGTGGCTATCCTGGGTTCTAGAGAGAAATAGGAGAAGGCAGACAAAGGGAACCTTCTTGACACTTGTTTTGGAGACAGACACATGGTAACTGTCTCTTTTTAGCTGGGTTTCCAAGGTTGGTCACTTTTCTGTCAGTAGGCTGGGCCTTAGGGGATGACTATCTTGGCCCCTTTGTCCCTCATGTACCCCTCTCCGGTCATTTGCTAATTACATTTCCTTTCCCAAAGTCAAGGAACAATGTATACAGCCCTACTCCTTCTGAAAGCTTGCGTATTTGTTTAAATAGTGTCTTAGAATTGCATCATCGACAGGGCAGCCCAGACTTGGTCCCTTCCTGTTCCCAACCTCCTGCCTCAACAGGAGATGGAAACGCACACTCAACCATCCTGTTGTGTAAGGCTCAGAGATGACCATTGGAAGGCGGTGTGCCTCTTGAGATAAGGGCACATTGGTAGAACCTTCAGTTGCTCCAAACTTACTAGCTGTTTCGATTTTTGTCATGGATGATACTATAGCAATGGCAGTATACTGTCTCCACCTTAGGCACCCTCAGCCTAAGCATGCTCACTAGCATCCCTCCTGGTCCCTGGGAAGTATCTGCAAAGCTTCCCAAACAAAGAGCTGGGAGCTGATATTCAGAACTCAGAGTCCCCGTGTCCATCCTGCCACCTGTCCCGAACAGATCAGTGGGCTTGCATTGGTGTTCGCCACATCCATGTCTGATCTTGGAACAATGGGGTTAGGTGAGCGAGCCCCAGAGCTGGGTCAGGTGACACCCAGTACACGAGCTGTGAATTTGCAGAAGTCTGTGGTGCTGAAGTAGTGCTGCCCCCACTCCTCAAGGAAGGGCAGTAGTGCTGTTTGCTGAGCCCTTGCCTGGCCGGGCATCATCATGTCAGGAGCTTCCCATTAGCTGGACTTCAGAGGTGGAAGGGATTTCTAGACCTGGCTCACCTGTGCCTGAAGCCATCTTCATTCCCAGTTACTTATTTTTACTGAGTGGTGGGAAGGGCCCCCGGCCCAAGAAAATAGCCGTGAAGAAGAATGTAGAGAGCTAGCCTCTCTCCTCAGGGATGGATGCTCTTGGTAGACGGTTTCCTAGGAGACTAATTGGATGCATGAGCACCACTCTCTGGCTTGTAGTGAGGTTGATGGGTGTCACTGATGTCTCTGCTTCCTGTAAGGGCCCTGAAACTCTGGGGGCAATTCAAAGCAGAGCTCACTGAGGTCATATGAGTGGCTGGGGAGCCTGTGGCTTGCAGCCTTCCCAGGCTCTGGGTGTCTTCCTTTCTCACTGTCAGGGTACTCCTCTCCAGTATTCTCTCAGAGCTGGGGTTTGGGGAAAGAATAGGGAGAAGGAAACTCTTGGTGGTAACAGGAACTGCAGAAGTGGGGCCCTCTGGGATTTGTGGGTTTCTAGGAGGCGTGGAGTGACATTAGATCATGTGGCTAGGGACTGCCAGTATGGAGTAGGACATTTACTAATGCCTGTAGAACTCAGCCATGTGTGAGGGGACAACCAGCCCCAAATGGAAAACTTGGTGCCCTTTCTTGCCTCCAGAAGAACGGTTCCTTCAGTTTTTTCCAGTTCCATAGGTCATTTAACGGTTACCTCTAGCCATGGTGGCTTCTTCAGGCAGTGGGACATGGGTACCAGGTAGCCGCACAGCGGTGTCTTGGCCTCCATGTCTGAATACTGCTTGCTAATGGTGAGTGGTCTCTGCTCCTCGTTCCTTTGCTCTCTCCATGGTCTGACTCTGAGGGTGGGCCTGTTTAATTGCCTCATGTAGTAAGTGCAGTCAGCACCTTCTAGCTGATCTGCTAAAGGCCAAAGTGAGCATTGCAGGTAAAGAATTGGCGGGACTACATGGTGGAGTGGAACACCATCTCCAAAACAATAGCGTATAGGAGATGTGTTCACATGCATTTTCTCCTTTTGTTAAAGAGGCACCTTTTATTGGATAAAGAATCCTGCATTTTAATCCAACATAAACTAATGTTTATAATGATTTTGGTCTGTCACTGATTTTGGGAAAGCATGCTTTTTCTCCCCCCGCCCCCCATGATATGTGGTCTGCAGGGATCCCTGTTTAATTGCCTTGGTAGGACATCTTCAAGATCTGAAGAGGTCATCACAGTGGTGATGGAAGGTTTGTCTACAAGAACGATTTCCTCAGACATTGCCGGGACCCAGCACCATCAGGCCTCTAGGGATCACCGTAGACAAGATCTGGAGTGTCTTGGGCGTGGCCGTTGGTTTGCAACTCTCACTTCTTAGTGGTGCTGCTTTCTGGCTCCCAAATCTCCATCAGGACCTGCCATGAAGTGGCTAGTTATGGGATGGCATCACAGGGTTAACACAGGTCTGTGCCACAGCGAAGGAAGGCAGCATGAGTCACCGCTCGGGCATCTCTCCTCCATCCTCCTGCACCTTAGCAGTTTCTGATATTCAGTTTCCTCACTTTGTTTCAGAGACAGCGAATGTTGATTTACCATGCAGTAGAACACGTCTACCGCGTCAGTGTCTGAATGGCCTGTGACACTGCGGTTGTCTTGGCAGCAGCAGTGGCCACCCACATAAACAGCTGGAAGGCGATGTGAGACTCACCCAAACGAGGAGGCTTTGGCTGGGATTGCAAGCAGGTCACCAGGAGTGCAATCGAGGGAGCACACGTAGGCGTGGGTACGTGGTCAGACTCAGGGAGCAACTTGATTGTGGGAAAGTTTCAAGCAGTCCCAGGGCCTTACATCTAAGTTCCTTAAGACACAAAGTGTTCACATCCTTCTCCTGCAGCAGTCTACAAGGTAGAAAGTAGTTCTTGGGCGCCCTTGGTCTGCCCTCAACACTCTTCTGACAGTCCAGGTGACGGCTTCTGTGATGATGTTAGTCTTGGCAACAGGACTGGCGTCCTAGAAGGGGTCAGTACTTTGGGTAATTGCATTTCCCAAAAGCACTTGGATTCTTTGGAGATTGTGATTTGCTGTTAGGAGAGAGGGGAGAGGGGGAAACAGGACTGCTCTCGTGGAGGTCATCATTTGGGGAGGTTGTTTCTGCTCTGCATGCCCCCTCAAGGTTCTGGAAAAACTGCGCTGGTAATTGGTGTTAGAGGACTGAATGTGGCCACTTCACTCCAACTCTGCCTTCTGTGCTAGCCTTTCTTACCTGAGTACAGTCCTGGAAGTTCTAGAGGAGCATGAGCCTAGCTGCTTGTCTGTGGAAGTGTTGCCACCAAGCCCCCCCCNGTCCGATCTGGAGCTCTCTGCTGACTGCTTGAGGGCTTGGGCAGGTATCACTGAGTCCAGGTCTGGTGGGACTGGGGGATTGAGGGGCTGTTACAGACTGGCCAGGACCCAACTCCAGGCTGGCAGCCGTGAAACCAGGCCCCACAGTGGTTGGTTCAAAGGATGCCATGCCCATGTGGCTCCGTTTACGGCCTGGCAGCTCTTGTCTATGGCACCATGATGGGTTATCTTTGTTCTCCTTGCTGCCTCTGGCCGCTGTGGCCCTCCCTATGTCAGCTCACTTTTGCAGCTGCTGGCTTTCTCCATGCTGGTTCTCTAGGAAGAAGCTAAAATCGAGTGGCGTTGAACAGCTGAGGCGTTTGGCAGCGCATGTGGGATGAGAGTCTATGACCTTCATCTTGAGTTTTCCCATCTGTGGGCTGGGCTGGGTCACGCTTCCAGGTATGAGGTGAAAGGCTCTGGGACAATCCATGCTCCTGGGGGGCGGTGGTAGTCTGGTGATGGGTGTCGCTGGCTTGTAATAGGGAAACTGAGGCTAAGTCCATTAGAATTCATGCAACAATTCGATGGGGTAACTCATATCTGTTGAACCTCTCCGGAGCTAGACTTTGCATTCTCCGTGCCGCTTTCATTTTTCCTTTCTATAAATAGATTATTTGTATCGCAAAACCAAAACAGTTCCTAATGAATTGAAAATTAAAACACACATGGAAGTCTCTTCAGTACAGGGGTTTGACAGGCAGTGGGATTACCCAGAGAATGTAACAAATGCAACCACACAGAGCAGTGATGCGGTGTAGGTGAAGAGCTCACTGGGGACAGAGGGCAGGCACCATTACAGGCCATAAAGAAAGTGCAGGGAATGTAAGGCGGTGAATAGAAGGGTAACATAGATGCTCGCATCCCTGGAGGTCCCCCCGAGGTGGACTAGTGCTTTCCGGGGCTCTGGATAAAAGGTGCCCTGGGTCAGAGGCCCTCTCATCTGCTTTAGCTGACTGTGCAGACATTCTCTGTGTGCTTAAACACAGTCTCCTGTTCCCCGGTGGCCTTTCGTGTGAGTTGGGAAGAGCCCGCACAGGTCAGTGTGCCTGACCACACAGATCCTGAGTGAAGCTATTATTTGCTCAGCCTGTCTGCCTTTGTTCATCACATCCTGGTAGATAAGAGGGACTCTGTGTTTTCACACATAACCCCACACTGGAGGGACCGTGGTACTCAGAGGGAACACTTCCCTTTCCTGAGTCTTTTTTGTCCATTTGTAAGTCGGAAGCTGGTGACAGACATGACCTCTAAAGTCCCTTTCTGGCTTAACACTGAGAAGGTGACCCTGGCGACACTGGTGGTTGCTTTTTGTCCCCTTCATGATATTTTTGTGCATTTCTCTGAGCTTGGGTGCCTAGGTCTGCCCACTGGTTGGCATTTCTTCCTATCTACGCCTATGTCTGAACACACCCACCCCTAATCTCACTTGCCTCCGGCAAACATGTATGGTCTCCAGCACGTCCCTTGGCCAGCCTGGCAGTGTCCCAGCGTTTCTATTGCATCCACTGTAGCTCTGTTGCAAATGAAGAGATTCCTGCCCATGCCATCTCTCCCAGCTGAAGTTATAAACTCTGAACTCTGAACCCTAACTCTAACTGGCTGAATCAAGTCAAATAATTCCTCATGTATGGAGAAAACTAAACGTCCGTTACCATGCCAGCCAGCTCTGTGCTTCTGCCCAGAGTCCAGGCCCTTCCATGTAGGAGGACCACAGACTGGATAGGTATGCGCCAGATTTGCAGCGGGACAACTTCCGTGGTAATCTCTCTAAAGACTTAAAAGTTCTCAGCAGAGAACTACTCTTTTTCAAACAGAGCTTGACCCACTAATCCAGTGTATAAAATTTGTGCAAACAAGTGTTTTATTAATGTCCCATCTTAGTTTTAAACTGATGGTGTTTTTGTTTGTGATTAAGAAAACCAGGAGACAGAAGCTTTTAGGCTAAACTGGGCTAGAGGTTCCCAACCTTTATTTTATTCCCTGAAGGAGTCTCCCAATCTAATTTATTGAGATAACAATACAATAACATTAAAGATTTTTTTGAGGAATAAATTCAGTATTGACTTTAAGGAAGACAAAAAAACAACAAAGCAAAGCAAAGTAACAACAACAACAAAATCTCTAAAATGTTTATCCAAAAGAATTTGAAATATACTTGGGTAGGAGAAATGGAAGAAGTATTTTATAATGGAAATAAAATTAATATACAATCAAAGAAACCCTTTGGGCCACTCACTGTGCAAAGTATAGTTGGGTGGATATTAGAGAAACCATTATTGGTTAATTGTGGGGCATTCCACCATTCCAAGGACCCTCCTAACTATGCGTTGTCTCTCAAGAGTCTTGAAGTAGTTAAAAAAGGTGTTTGAACGAAACGGAAACAAATTGGTGTAACAGAGATGATTCTGGGCCATGACCTCTGTTGGTGGGGGGCAAATGCAGACAACTACAAGGAGACAGACAGACGTAAGACTCGAGTAATGTTGCATTGACTGCAAAAATGGCAATGCAGGGGATGATAGTAGAAAAGGGGTCAGACGCAAAGGCTCTGAGGCAAGTGGCGAATTTAGCTCATTCTACAGAAACCAGAGCCATGTGCTTAAGAGGGAGCTTGTCCAAGGAAGAGCAGGGAGGGCTGGGTGGGCTGCTGGAGCCTGAGGCACCATTTAGAATCAGCTGGTCAGCATGTCTATACTCAGTTCCCCTAATGGTCATGGTTGGGCTCTACAGATAATGCCGCAAGAAGCAAGGGCACACATACATGGTAGAGGGATGGCACTCACAAAGTCATGTGATGGATTTAGGTGTTGTTGTACCCTTCTCCTGTCTGGTCCACAGGAAGTATGTTCAGAGTTCTCAGTGGATGACTAAAAATCAGGATGGCACCCCCCCGCAGGCCTTGCATGAAGTTTAACTCGTAAATCAGGTGCAATAAAAGTTCACAAAAATCAATGATGACACGCTGTAATTAAAGTATGTGAATTTGGTCTCTTTCTGTCAAAATATGTTATTATGTGTGATGGCT
>LOJH01009940.1:5884-27930 GCA_001685095.1 Ellobius talpinus
TGTTTGTGTGTGTGTGTGTGTTTCTTTTCCTGAACGGTGTGTGTGTGTGTGTGTTTCTTTTCCTGAACGGTGTGTTTGTGTGTGTGTGTGTTTCTTTTCCTGAACGGTGTGTGTGTGTGTGTGTGTTTCTTTTCCTGAAAGGTGTTTGTGTGTGTGTGTGTGTGTGTGTGTTTCTTTTCCTGAACGGTGTGTGTGTGTGTGTGTGTTTCTTTTCCTGAACGGTGTGTGTGTTTGTGTGTGTGTGTGTTTCTTTTCCTGAACGGTGTTTGTGTGTGTGCTTAGCTCTATTAGGAAAGTTTTTACCTGCAGGACTTAAGCCTCCCACTGTGTTTTGCATTTTGCCAAGTCGAGGGTAAACCGAGTGGACACATTAAAATTCAGATTTGAGTAAACCGTGTAAAACAACCCAGGCAAAAAGAGACCAGCGAGATCAAGGCTCTGTAAACAGGGCATGGGCTGGGAAGGTTACTGAATCAGACTCCGATAGAGTGAGCCCAAACCAACCAAGGCATCTCCAGTTTTCCTCACCTCCCTGCATGCTGCTGTCGGATGCTGGTCTTCTTCACTCTCATGGCAGCTGAGCTGGACCCTTTCACCCCTGGTTTGCAGGTGCTCCACACCTGCACTGTAGCTTCTCGCTGGGGCCTTCCTGTGCTTCTAGCAGGTTCAAGCCTGAGAGCCTGCTTCTTGATGATCTCTTTGTGATTGGCGTATGGCGCACCATGCTTCTGGCCTTTCTTTTCTAGATGTTGTGGATTCTTCTCTGTGGAGCGACCTCAGCAGTGATGCCCAGGAGTTTGAAGCAGAGTCTTGGAGTCTTGTGGTGGACCCTTCCTTTTGCAGTAGGCAGGAGAAGGATGTCATCAAAAGACAGGATGTCATTTTTGGTAAGCATTTTAAATATGCCTTGGGGGCGGAAATACTGGGTTTGGAGGAGAGAGCATGAACGGTGATACTGTCCGGACCTGGGTTCAAGGCTGGTTTTTGTCATTTTCCACATATCTGGTCTCAAACAAGCTATATGGCTCACCTGGGCCTCAGTTTCCTTATTTGTAGAGCAGGGATAATAATATTCAGGCATAAAATACTGTTCCAAGGCTTAAATGCAGCCTTGCATGTACAAATATCAAGGAAATTTGATTTCCCATACCCTTAGCAGATCTCCTTGAGTATGGCCTTCTGATATTTCCCCACTTCTTCCTGTTTGAGCCGCAGTGAACTTTCACATTCTTGCTGCAGATAGCACGGCTCTGCATGTGGCCTACAGTTGACCATCCATGCCTGTAGAAACTGTCTGGGCCTGAGGCTGGGTTAGGACAGCATTTGTGTGCTGCAGTCCTTAGTATCCAGCTCAGCTGCACTGAGATTTCACCATGGTGTGCTTCTGGGAGTGAAGGCAATCTGAAATAGAAACAGTTATTTAGGACAATCCAAAGTGTGAAGAACGTACTAAAAAGTAGTCTCAACAAGACACCCCACTTTGTAGCCGAGACAGGGTCTTCATTCTCCTTGGCCTATGTTTTCCTGTCCTCTGTTAGGAGGTGCCTTGTTCATCTTCAGTAGGGGTGGGGGATGGAGGTTGGGGATGGGGTTTCACCAAGATCGGGAGGTACTAGGGGTCTGCTTCGGAACCTTCCAGGGGCCTTGGGAGTCACATTACAGGAAGATAACAGGATGATGCTACCCTTTTTAATGTTTGTTAAACAGTAATATTATTTAATATGATGAGTGCTGCCATGTCTCTTCAGCCTCGGGTCACCCTCACACACTATTAAGCTCAGTGTCACCATACCGGTGCATTGTCACAGGTCATGTGGCCTTTGGTGTCAGAAAGGTTTGACCCACAGAGAAAATCTTTCCTTTCCCCTCTGTTCCTCATTTCCTTCCTTTTAAAGATGAAGAAAGCTGGCATGGTGGCTCCTGCCAATAACCCCAGCACTGGGCAGGATTGAGCATCTCAGACCAACTACCTAGCACCATTCTGTCCCAAACCCAAAACTCATGAGAAATGAACAAGGGCCAGAGAGTAGCTCGGTGACAGAGTGCTTTCCTAGTATGCTCTGGATTGTGTGCTCAGTGTCACCCTCCCACCACCACCCCACACGCAGAGGAGGAGGGGGATTACCCCCCAACACATACAAAGGGGGGATAGTATTCCTACCCCTCCAGTCATAACGAGTAAATTGGTTAAGGATTAAATGTTATGATAGGGTAAGCCAAAGGGGCTCTAACAATGAGGAAGGAAATACGGATTCTTCGAAGTTGTGGATCTCAATGAAAGAGATTTGTGTCTCCAGTGAAGTAGGATGCTGTATTTAGTCCTATTTCCCCTTCGTGGCTGATACTTTAGATTCTTTCCCCAAACATAGGGTGGTTGGCAGCTTGTGAAGAGCTTGTTTCGTATTCCTACACATTGGGGGTTACTGTTTTCTCTCACAGTGGATTTGAAACGTTGAGATATAATCCATATATCATAAAATGACACCCCTTATGTAATCAGGTGGGTCTCAGGATGTTCCCCAAAGTTGTGGAGCCATCAAACATTCCAATTCTAGGATATTCGCATCACTTCAAAAAGAAACCTTCTACCCTTTAGAACTCATTTCTTATTTATATTTTTCCCTCTGGATTTAGGCAACTGCTAATCTGCTCTCTGTCCTTATCTCGTGTGTGTGTGTGTGTGTGTGTGTGTGTGTGTGTGTTGTCCTGTTACTTTATATGATGTTTGAAGAATCATCATATGTACTTCATTCCTTTTTAAAGTCAACTAGTATCCCATTTTGTTTATCTGGTCATTAGTGAATGGACATTTTGTGTTGTTTCTTTTCTTTTTCTTTGGAAGTAATATGGTAACTTCATTTTCAACTTTTGGTGATTGCAGGCTGTTTACTAAGGCAGCTGCAGCATCCTACATCCTTGCCAGTGTAGGTGGTTCTAATCTCTCCCCACCTTCACCAACATGCATTTATTGTCCATCTTTTCTTCCTATAATTAGCTCAGTGTATGGGATGTGCTGTGTTATTTTGGTTTTGATTTGCGCTTCCCCACTAAGGATATTGAACTTGGTTAGGGGATGATGAGGATGGGGTGGGGATGGGGGTGAGAGTTGTGATGAAGGTGGGGTGGGGGTAGGGGTGAGGAAGTGGGTAATAATCTCACACAAAGCTTTTTGCCTTAGAGACAAGGCTTCTACCACTAAACTTTATCGCAATCCTGTTGAGCATCTTTTTGGATTCTTAGTGATCATTTGTTTGTTTTTGAAGTTTTATCTGTTAAATTCCTTTGCCCATTTTTGAATTATTGAAGACATTTAGTTATAAGACTTTTTCATACATGCACATGATATCATATATATATGATATGTAATCTAAATTCTATCTTTTATACATATATAATTATCATTTTCCTCTAAAGAAAAAATGACTTTTGGAAAATGATCTAGTGATAGAAAGAATCTACTATCATACAGCCTTGGGAAAGTTTATTGCACTGAGTTTATTTCACCAGGTTATTTCATTTTAGATATTTAATTATGCATGCACACAACACAAAAAGCAAAGAAAGACTTTTCTTCAACGAGCTGTTATATCTTATAGAGCATTGGCATAGGAGTTGAAGCTGTTGGAAACATTTGACTCTTAGCTGCTTTACTTGGCTTTCATTTGTGGGTTCTCTTCTAATATCTGGACAATTAATATTTAGAGTATAAATAAGATTTTAATCATCACTGACTTTTATTTTGGTGGAAATGGTCCTGTTATTCTTGAACATTCTCTCATTCTTATTAGTGTAATGTAGAATTGAGTCGCAAAGACATATGTGGGGCTTTTTGTTTGCTTGTTACAGAGAAAAATTTGATTTTTTTTATTTTTACTGGTATTATGTATGTTTCTCTAACTCAGTATTGCATGATCAAGAACTGAATTTGTATATGAAGGAAGTTACTAGCATTCATCAAGAGGGTGAATAAAAGATATTATGAAATGACACAAAGATGATTAGATTCTCATTACTATTTAGTATGTCCATCTGTCTGGTCTGTAAAATGTGACTTGGAAGGGTGTAGGCAAATAAGAGCTGTAATTCTGAATTCTTTTCTTTGAAGTATCTGTTCTTGAGTGTTCACAGTAGTGTAGGAAAGGCTGCATGTCCATCAGACATGTTACACAGCTCATCTGGGCCATGCATGTGCTCACGTTTCAGAGCTGATGCAGACGGAGGTGCACCACATGCAGACACTGCTCATCATGTCTGAGGTCTTCAGGAAGGGCATGAAGGAAGAGCTGCAGCTGGACCACAGCACGGTGGACAAGATCTTCCCCTGCTTAGATGAGTTGCTGGAAACCCATAGGCATTTCTTCTTCAGCATGAAGGAACGCAGGCAGGAATCCTGCATGGGTAACGACAGGAATTTTGTGATCAACCGAATTGGAGATATTCTGGTACAGCAGGTAAGAAGGGTGTCAAAGCTGGTCTCAGAACACTGTTTGCAGGAACACCCCCCCTTAGATTTTTTTTATTTTATATATCTTTGTCTGCATGTATGTCTGTACTATGTGTTTGCCAGGTGCCCACAGAAGTCACAAGACAGTATCGATCTCTGACACTGGAGTTACAGATGGTTGTGAGCTACCACATGGCTGATGGGAAAGGAACTCAGGTCCCCAGCAAGAGAAACAAGTGCTCTTAATCACTAAGCCTTCTGTCTAGCTTTGGTTTGCAGACTCTTTATTGATTAAAAATCCTTGGAATAATGAAACTGATTTCTTTATAGTTTTTACTATGTGGGGGCCATGAGTTTTCTTTTATTGGGTGTTGGTTGATCCTGGCTGTGTAACAGATGTCAGGTAGCTCCTGACCACCAATGACTACCTCTTCTGCATGGCTTGGGTTATTCTGTTGTCTCCATCAGATTGTGCAGCCATAAAAAATGTTCATGAATTGCATGAACTTTTTCATGGGAGAGAGGGCTTCTTAGAGCATAGGTCCTCCAGTGTGGCTTCAAGTCAAATGCTGGCTCACCCTAGGAAGGATATAAATCCTTTATAGTTAGCCTAGAAGACAAGATAAATAAATCTCACTTCAGGGATTTGGGATTTTGGGGACATCACCGAGAATAGGCTGTGCAGTTGGCGAATACAATAACAGCAGCATGCTCACCCAGAGTCAAGTAGCATTTTGACATGGAAGAAACTATGTTCCGCATATGTCTTCTTTAATTGTCATAGTATTGTGAGGTGGGTACCATTTTCCCACTGTACAGATATAGATGTAAACACTAGGGGTAACGACTTTCTCTAGCCTTCACACATCTCACAGGTGATGTACCTGGGACAGAGGTCAAAATCCACTCTGTCATCAAGATGAGCCAAGAATTTTAGCAAAGGGCAGGAAAGCCTTTACTGTCACAATTGTGAATCCCAGCCAGGGTGGGGGGGTCTTTTAATTTGTTTATTGCCATAGTCTAACACCTATAGGGGATCCTTGGGCTTGGAGTATTTATTTTTTGAATAATTGACTCAGACAAACCAGGAAGGAATTCAGTGGGCTGCCAGGTTTCGGCTGGGAGAATGCCTGTGGCACTTGGGGAAATGCCTAGAGAGTTCTCCTCTGTTGCCTTAGTATGGCCTTTTCTGGGTAACGCCACCTTCTCTAAGGATTTCAGTTCTTTAAATGCTCTCACTCTATCCTAGGTAGCCATGGAGATAAGCTGTTGGTCTGTATGTAAAAGATGGAGGAATTGGATTTCCTGATGGTTTAAGATATGATTAAATGCAGTATTTTAGATGCACACACTTGTGACGACTTGTCCCATAGTAGTTACTCTACATGTCTAACAAATAAGAGTCTGTATTTGTAAAAGCTTTTCTTTTAACCAAAGAGGAATCTGCTTTGTTGCTTATCCCCTGAGACTGTTTTGTCTCCATGATCTCACGTGATCCATCCATATAGGACGACATAAAGGACTTGAGACTCAATTGAAATAAAAATGTTAGAATACAGAGAGCATTCAAAACTGAACTAGAAGCTTTATAATTTTGTCATTTGAAATTACCTGAGTTTCTCTTTCATTAATATAAATAATCATGATTTTACTCTTTTTAAACTTTAATCCTTGGAATCAGTTTTGTTCTTTTTTCATATTTAATGACAACATGTGTTTTTATTGGTTCTGTATTTATTTAATTTGTGTGGATAAAGCAGGGATCAAAATTGGGTCCTTGTTATCACCTGACATGGACCTGCCTAGAGGACTAACTGTTAGAGTCTAGATTTCTCTTTCGGGGAAAGGAGTGCGAGAGAAGCCTGGGCCTGTGTTCTTGCTCCTTGTTGGCATGCATGATGTGTGGCCAGAGTTCCTGCATAATCAGTTAGTACTGTCCTTAGAGGATGTTTTAGGGACCGTGCCTCACAGGAACAATGGAGGAGGCAGTGTTTAGGGTATAGGAAGGCTGTACATCCTGGTGCAGGATGGGTCCATCCTGGAGTCTAACCAGACGTGTGCTTCAGAAGGCAAGGTGGAGTGCGATTGTGCACAGTCAGCAGGAACTCACTGTCAGTGGAAATTGTTGCTAGGGCACAAACCAATCATTTTTGTTGTGATTGTTGTTGTTTTAACTTCAGGGACATAAGGCTTACCTGAAAGTTGTTGAAAATGAAGCTCAGCATTCTGTCTCTCGGTGGTTACCATAGGAGCAGGCTAAGCTCTGAGATTTGCTATGTAAAATTTTAATTGTTCCCATTATCCCTCCTCCAGCTATAACATCTTCCAAAGCTATCACACCACAGTCAGGACGCTACTGTCCACACTGTCAAGACAATGTTCTTATCACAAGCTTTCCCCATTGCATTCCAGACGCCTGCCTCCCTCTTACGCTTGCTCCCACCTCCTCTCTGAGTCCAGGAAACTCTTTATTTCTGTCATTTTGTCATTTTCAACAGCGTTGTGTAAACAGGATGGTGTAGTGTGCAGTCTTTAGGGAGCTGGCCCAGTTCTTTCCATCACGTCAGTGGCTATCTATGTCTGTAGTTCATTCTTCTTTCCTGGTGAGTAGTATTCCATGGTGTGGATGCACCCTGCTTTGTTTAATTGCTCACTTGTAGGAGGATATCTTGTTACTTTTGGTTTAAGCCCATAACAGATCAAGTTGCCATGTTTAAGTATTTTTTTTTTAACAAATTCAGGTTTTGGCTTTGTCAGAATAAATCCCTAAAAATGCAATTCCTGGATTTCCTGTTTAGTTTTCTATGAGTTTTGTAAGGTTGGGGTTCTTTTATTTTTATTTATTTATTTTTATGTCTCTCCTCCCCTATTTTTGTACATCCATTGAAAGGCCATTCTTCCCCCGTTGTCTGCATCTTTCCACTCCGGCTTGGAAATGGGAGCTGTGGAATAATCCAGAAAATTGAGCACTTTTTACTGAGAAATCTTTAGATGTTTTCTTTTCTTTTTATTTCCTTATACTGAAGAATAATCTTGTGTATATTTATAAAAATATAGCTATGGTTTTGTTAAGATTTGGGTTAAATCTGTGTTATCTATGGGAAGAATCGACACATTTATTGATTCTTCCATTCTTTGAACTTCGTAAAGCTCTCTGTTCATTTAGATTGCAAAAACTTTTTAAAAAGTATATGTACATGGATGTTTTGCCTACATGTACATCCATGAATTACTTAAGGTCAGAAGAGGGCATCCGATCCCCAGGAACTGAAGTTACAGAAAGGTATGAGTTTCCATGTGTGTGCTGGGAAGCGAACATCTTTTACAAAAGCAGCAAGTGTGCTAAACTACTAAGCTGTCTCTAGCCCCTAGCCATTTAGATTTTTGAAGTATCAGTACTGTGTAGTTTTCAATATATAACTGTTTTGTTAGCTCTGTTTTAACCATGTGGCTTAAGGATCATCTCTTCAGACATATCATCATCAACACAGATAAAACTGAGCAAAAGAGAAAAGGCCAAAGATGATGGAATGCATCTTCATACTTTTCTGGGGAGGCTTTCTGTCACAATGACCTTCCTTGTGGATGCGATCGTATAGAGCTAGCGTAGTCTTAAACCACAGCTAAGTGAGGCAGCCAACCCTCCCAACTCTCTGGAGTTTATGACGATCTCTCCACAGGTCAGGGTGATGGAAACATTCAGTCCACACCTTTCCTTTTCCCCTCAGTTAATAAATTAGCATTTTGGTTATTCTCTTTCTCTTCTGATCATGGCTAACGATCACCTGCCTGTGATCCACCCCTGATGTCAGAAAGTAGTACTACTACAAGTTTTAATAATTAAGTTGCATAAAAATGAAGCAAACATTAAAACACAGGGTGTTTCTAATTGGCTGTTTGATAATTAGCTCAGTACAATATAATGCTGCTATGTTGGCCCTTACTACTTTGTTTCCTTTTATTTTAATTTAAGACGTGCCTTGGGGACGGGGAGTGATTGTATTTGGGAAATTTGTGATGTTTGGCAATACACAAAAGCTTCATGTTCTTTTCTCCGTGCATGGAATGAGGTATTTCTAAACCGTCCTGGAAATGTGCTCAGTTTTCAGAAGAAAATGCAAGTAAAATGAAGAAGATCTACGGAGAATTCTGCAGCCATCACAAAGAAGCCGTGAGCCTCTTTAAGGAGCTCCAGCAGAACAAAAAGTTTCAGAACTTTATTAAGGCAAGTGCTGCTCATGCTTAATTGCAGAGTGGGAGGCCACCATGGGTTACTGTGCATGGGGTGCTGTGCATGGGGTGCTGTGCATGGGGTGCTGTGCATGGGGTGCTGTGCATGCTTGTGTTTCAATCATCGAGACAAGTTTCATATCGGCCCTACTTCTCAGGGGGAAGGAAAAGGAAGTGATGGGTTTATGGCAAGGATGGAAAGTCTAGACAGCAGTAAGATATTCCTCCCAAAGCATTCCGTCTGCTGTCTGTATCTGTAACGTCAACTTCCCCAAGCCTGTGAGAATATTGGCAGGGTTCTGGGAAGTGGTTTCATCCCTGGGCAAGTCGTATGTCAGAAAAATCAAAGCAAAAGCAAATAGAGAATCTGTTTATCCCACGGATTTGCTTCAGAGTGGATTTATATGAACCAAATCCATGACATCATATAATTTCATCTACGTCTTTCTGAACACCTTTAAAGCATTGTGGTAACATTAGCACTTAAATAAATTATCAGTCATTTTCCGATATCTTCAATTTTCATTGTTCATCTTTTGAAATTGTATTGGTCAGCTGGGACCTGGTCAAGGTTCATTGTTGTATATGGCAGTTTTCTGTCTCTTCTTTGTTTGGGTTTTTAAGACAGGGTTTCTCTGTGTAACCTTGGCTGCCCTGGAACTAGCTCTGCAGACCAGGCTGGCCTTGAACTCACAGAGATCTGCCTGCCTCTGCCTCCTGGCATGCGCCAACACTGCCTGGCTTTCAGTTATGTCTCTTAAATCTCCTTTACCTTAAATTCTCTTCCCTGCTTCTTTCCCTAGCTTTCATATTTATTTAATGGAAGAAGCCCAAGCTTCTGGGTCCTGCATTTTTTATTTGTCATTCTATGAGTTCTACCAGATTCTCCTCTGGTTTTCTTTCTCACAAACATGTGCGGTGGGACTTAAAGACTTAAAGTCTTTTGCGAAATGTTTAGGAAAAGGATTGCCCTGTGACAAGAGACTTTTGGTGCCACTGTGCATAATAGCAAAGATGGAGGAAGATATGTTAGAAAAGCAAATAGCGAGCCTGCACACGTTCGTGATTGTTCAGAACCTTTGCTGATGCTGGACCCTGAGAGTTCGTTCATTTGGGGATTAGAAGTGCATCAGTGTAAGCTGAAACTCTCTACACCCTGGACTATGGCAGTTAACGACAAAAGTACAAACCTTAGCGACAATGGATGCATTTTCATTAATGGTGACAATGAAGTATGGACAAAGTATACATTTGTAGGTTTTGAATTGTCAAATTTTCAAGTAAAATAATTGGTGTATATAAAAATGTCTATGCTTTTCAAGATCCGAAATAGCAACCTTTTGGCTCGCCGCCGAGGAATCCCAGAGTGCATCCTGCTTGTCACCCAGCGCATCACAAAGTACCCAGTGTTGGTGGAGAGGATCCTGCAGTACACAAAGGGTGAGAGATGACTTCTGGGATGCTTTTGTCTCTCCCAGTGCCTTTTGGCCTTCATGATGCTCTCATTGTGAGCAGCCTTTGAATTGGAATTCATTTTGAGAAATATGAGAAATTACTTTTTTTAAAAATTAGATTTATTTTGTGTGTGTGGGAGAGACTAGATATGTTTACACACACGCACATACACACACACACACAAAATGTAATGTGTGATGGTCAGAGGAAAACTTGCAAAAATTGGTTCTTTCCTTCTACCACTTATGGTTCTTTATGGTTTGATGCTGAGAAAATACGACAATAGTCTATGGAGAAAGCTTCATTGATTTTGTTCTCAGCAAAAGAATGAAAAAAAAATGGAGGCTTTTGAGTTTGCATCGTGTGAATTCTCTTAAGTCCCTACAACACCCCAGCGACAAAACCATGTCCAATAGTGTTAGTCAGTTCACCTTACTCCATCCAGGCTTCATCCCATGCCAAGTTCTCGGTAGGCAGAGTAGATGGCACCAGTGGTCTGCCCCACTTACAGTGCAAGCTGTAACTGTGAGTTCTGCCTCTGGGCGGAGTCAGCATGGTGGCACAGAGGCCTCCTCCTTCTGGCAGGTGCTGTTAATCCTTGGTTCACGTGACCGTTGTGGCCCCATGGTCCTCAACCTCACTAGCTGTCCCTTCACAAGGGAGTGTGTTTACGTGCAGATGGGAGTCAGTAGGTGTGAGTGGAGCTGGGCAGGGCAGAGGTGGTATTTGTAAAGGCTCCTGGGAGACTGGTGCTGCTCCGTTTTGAGTTGCAAGGCATTAGGGGACAGCGGTTTGCCAGCCTTTGAGCCTTCTCCTGGAGTTACTCACGATCACCTGGTAATTCAACCTCACTTTTCTTTCCTTGGCTTTACTAATTTTGAAATAGTTTCCTTAGAAGTAAATCTCCTTTCTGGAGGGGAAAGGCTCTGTCAGGGAGAGAGAAGCCATGAGGTGTATGTGTTCTTTGGAAGGTAGCAAGAAAGACTCTTCCTTGGAGACATGGATATCGGGTGTGATCTTTGGATGCTCTGATCATGCTTGCATGCATCTGTGTGCACACTGAGAAGCTGGGATGTGTAGACCTTAGGAGATCTGTTCCCCTCCTCCTGGCTGATCTTTCTAAATGTGTGTCCCGGCAGCTGCAGGCTCTCAGGAGCCTCCTGTTCTCTGCCAGTTTTCTTTCTTCCCCTTCTTCCCCTTCTTCCCCTTCCTCCCCCTCCTTTTAGCTCTTCAGGTCCAGGCACCTGAGCAAATATCAACTAGCTGATCGTTATCATCAAATACAGAAAAGAGCTCAAGTCCCTTTCATCTGAGGTTTCCGGAAGCCATTTCAGGAGCTACTCCAGAGGCCTTCCTTAAGGTGGTCTGGAGGTGAGAGGCGTGGCCAGTGGTTTAAAGAACAATAGATGATAGTCTGTTCTGTGTAGATAAACCTGGCTGGTTTTCTTCAGGCACAGTACAGTGTCCAGGACCCTCAAAATACGTTCATTTCCTTCATAATCAAAAGAAAAGAACTAATCACTTTAATTAGAATATTAAAATCCTCAATTTCATGCTAATGTAACCCAGAAGGCAAATGAGACTGGGGCATTTAAATCACCCTGCGGCTCCATTTCAGAGGACATGAGCTTGACCCCACGCTGGGTTCAGTCCTTAGAAACCCACTGAAGGGTTTACTCGCTTTCCTGTTTCTAGGACAGGAGGAGTGCCCAGGTCAATCCATGGTCCCTGCTTAGATTACATTTGATTCATTTTGTTGCTGTGACAAAATAACCTGATGAGAAGCAGCTTCAGGAAGGGGCTGTTTGTCTCTCAGTTTGAGGGGACACCATCTGTCATGATGGTGAAAGGCATGGCGGTCTCCGTGTGAGGTAGCCGGGGGCCACATTGCATCTGCAGATGGGAAACTGAGATACATGAGTGTTGGTGCTGGGTTTGTCTTACCCTTTTTGTTCAGTCTGGGTCCCCAGGCCATGCAATGAAGGAGGGACCCTCCTAAGTGAAGCACCTCTGGGGACTCTCCCAGAAATGCCCCGCAGCTTGCTTCCTAGGTCGTTCTAAATCTAGTCCCATGGACAATGAGAGTGAACAATGGCGAACAATGGCCCTGCTGCAAAGAGGCAGACTTATCCCTGGAAGCCAGACATCTTATTGCCAGCTAATGCACATCTACCAATGCAAAGCTTTTTTTTTAAAGATTTATTTATCTATTATGTATACAGTATTTTCAGTATTCTGTCTGCATATGTGCCTGCAGGCCAGAAGAGGGCACCAGATCTCCTTACAGATGGTTGTGAGCCACCATGTGGTTGCTGGGAATTGAACTCAGGATGAAGAGCAGGCAGTGTTCTTAACCGCCGAGCTACCTCTCCAGCCCTAATGCAAAGCTTTTATAGCAAGTATTGTATTGCTTCTTCTTGGTGGCCCAGAGAGATATTTTAATGTTTGAATTTAATCCAACGCCTTTCTTAGGGAATCTTTGTTATATTTAAAAACTTAAGACAAAAAACAGCCTCTCTTAGTATTCTCGATTATTATAATTTTCTTTCTTTTCTCCCTCATGCAGAAAGGACTGAAGAACACAAAGACCTATGCAAAGCTCTTGGCTTAATTAAGGACATGATTGCAGCTGTGGATCTAAAAGTCAGTGAATATGAGAAGAACCAAAAGTGGCTGGAGATCCTAAATAAAATTGAAAACAAAACGTACACCAAGCTCAAAAACGGGCACGTGTTTAGAAAGCAGTCCCTGATGACTAAAGAAAGGGCCCTCTTGCATGATGGGCTTGTCTACTGGAAAACTGCTACAGGCCGTTTCAAAGGTACTGTGGTTCCATCAATCCAATCTCTCCTCCCTTTGTACATATCACTCATTCAACAGAGGACAGATGTTCAAAAGCAAAATAGTTCTGACTTGCAGGTACATCTCCAGAAACCCTGGACTATTGTAAGTTGAGACAGCAAGTTGTGAAGTTCAGTGGGTAAATGTGACTGGGGGATACACATGCTTGACTGGAGCTTGCTGTCCTGAGCAAAATCCTTTACCTATATTTTAATGAGTATGAAAGCCTGTGATGTGTGACATCAAAGGAGTTGAGAGTTCTGGACATCGTTGGCGCAGAAATACTTTGCTAAATGCGGTATGTTAAAAGCAAGACCAGCCCACACCTACACAGCGAGGATCTGCTGTGTGCCAAGACAACCCGGGGCTTTCAGACCATGGAGGGTGAAATGAGAAAAGCCTAAATATCACCTTGGTTATTCAGTAATATGACACATCTACCTGTATACTGGCCCTGGGACAATTTGTTGACAGGCTTAAACTTGACTCTGTTAGTCTACTTAGGGTCCAGAGCTGTGGTGTTCTCAAGGGCTTGCATTGTAGCTAGCACCTTGCCGTCCTGTGCTTTCTTATAACTCTGGGACCTGAAAAATTGACTGTCCCTTGAGTCTCCTTCCAGAGAGTCTGGTATTATTGGTCCAGACCTGAAGACCAAGCCTAAAGGCTTGCCTGTTCAGCTTGCTCAACAGCCTCTGAGGACCTTGTGCCTCCTTCATCTTAATTACATCCTTAGGCAAGGGGGAGAATAAGGATTTATTCTGTTGTAGTCACTTGAAGGTCATTGCCCACTGGAGGATGAGCAGGCTTGAATGGAAATTCAAGCAAAGGTATTCGCAGATGGGTAGCTTGCAGTGTTGTCTTGAAGAACTACTAATTGCCATCCACGTGATGCTGTTTCTCTGCCCACTGAATAGCAGCAGCATCTGTTTTGACTAGACTATGCGGCGGTTACAGGAATGGGGAGTTCTTGCACAGATTCTGAAGGAGGTAGAGAAATAAACTCTACGCAGCCCAGATGGAGCAGGTGTCCCTCCATCGCTTGATGTGGAAGCTGTTCCCTTACAGTTTTTTAATTAGCTACATTTCCCCTAAAGGCAAGGGCATGCTCTTTTCTCTTAGGCCCTTCTTTCATGGGGTGTGTGTGCATGTGACATAAGGTCTTGTTATGTAACTCAGGCTTGCCTCAAACTTGTAATCCTCCAGCCTCAGCCTCCCAAGTACTGGGATTGCAAGCGTATGATATCTCATCATCTCAGAGCCTTATTTTATATAGGATTTTTTCTTTCATTTTGTAAACTGTGCTGTGCTTGTAAACATTTCCTAGAGAGTTAGTTCTTGCTACAGTCCTATAGTTTATCTGAAGTGCTGCATAGAAATGTGTCCACTTAAACAACTTCCTATGCATTTTAACTGTGATAAATATAGCAAGAGGTTTCTAAATACAAGTTTCCTAGAAAAGTCTTCCATTTTTTGTTAAACAGATTTAAATGTCAAGCATGAAGTTAAAATAGCTAGTAAAGTCATGTAGGCTGTGGTTCCCTTCATTAATACCATCATGATTTTGTCTTTGAAGATATCCTAGCTCTGCTTCTAACTGATGTGCTGCTCTTCCTACAAGAAAAAGACCAGAAATACATCTTTGCAGCTGTTGTAAGTATATGACCACACAATGCACATTTTCACAAGTTAGTGCCGTGTTGCCTGAAGTTCCTAATAAAATACAAAGGTCACTTGGCAAGAATATGTCCGTACTGTATTCCCACTGCTATAACCAGATTTCATAACTGGTTCAGCAGGCGGTTTAATCAATTGTAAAAATATTGAACTATTTTAGTGTTGATGGTGAATGGACATTGCCCTCAGGGCTTCAAGTGCCTCCCTACCGTCTGGCTGTCTAGGTCTTTACTCTGGTCTCCATCCTCATACCTGTCTGAGGTATCAATGCTGGGCATGGGTCATTTCCAACTCTGGCAACTGAGGTATCAATGCTGGGCATGGGTCATTTCCAACTCTGGCAACTGAGGTATCAATGCTGGGCACGGGTCATTTCCAACTCTGGCAACTGTGGTATCAATGCTGGGCACGGGTCATTTCCAACTCTGGCAACTGAGGTATCAATGCTGGGCACGGGTCATTTCCAACTCTGGCAACTGTGGTATCAATGCTGGGCACGGGTCATTTCCAACTCTGGCAACTGAGGTATCAATGCTGGACATGGGTCATTTCCAACTCTGGCAACTGAGGTATCAATGCTGGGCATGGGTCATTTCCAGCATCTTGTTCTTTTTTTCTGCTGGATGGTCCTTTTACCATGCCACTTGCCAACATCATCTATCACCTACTCTGATAATGTCCCTTCTGTCAAACAAGAAGACAGGGAGATTTCTAAAGGAGAGTATTTTTTTCATTTCTTGTGGTGCTTGGGATTGAACCCAGGACCTTTTGCATGCTAGACAAATGTGCTGCTACTGAGTGACTGTGTCAAGCTTAAAGAAGAACCTCCTTCCTACCATAGAGGCTTCTAATGACCACAGTCCTTTATGTGTCCCTTCCCTTTGTGTTAGGTAGATCACTCTCGTTGTAGCACAAAAGTACACATTAGCATATTTTATAAGTTCAACTTTAAAATATGAAGCAAGTTTGAGTTCACTTTGCCCCAGTAGGATCTCTAGCTGATAGAACCAGGTCCAGTGGAGATGGGGTAGCAGTTGGACTGGAGACAGATAGCCTCTCCTTCCCCCTTCCCTTTTATCAGAGGTCTTCCGTTGCAGATCTCTGTAGAGACTGGGCAGGAATGTAAATGAGTGAAGTCCACAGAGAGCATGATGAAGAGAGCGGGGACTATGCTCAGCTAGTGAGTATGTGTCCAGGGTCAAGGCGAGTCATGCTTCCTGAGCTGTAGCTAGTGTTGATTAATTGAATTAGAATATGGTCCAGGTTAGCCAGTCTTCTGTTTCTACCATGCACTCCCAACTCTAGAGTATTTTTTAAAGGTGACGGCTCCTACTCACAAATGTTGCTAACTTTAAAAAATACCTTTAACATTCTAAGGCACAACAAAACATCCTTGTAGACTATATTAGGTCTTTGCATAATCAGTGTATGACATCTGTGCCCAAAGCTGATGTGTTGCCTTCATTGTTGGGGATGTTGAATCTTGTTTTTCACTAGTGTTTGTGTAGTTAATATGAATAATGACAAGCATGCCCTTGATGCCTTCTGGTTGGTAAGGATTTAATTAATGCTCCTTTCTACCCTTTATTTATTCTTCACTTTGGAAAGATCTTGCCACCATCTCCCTTTCTCTGGAACACTGAATTTTCCATCCTTTCACATCAAGCAGCTCAAACTCACCTTACATTTTTACATACAGAAATAGGAAGCTGAAAGATAGGTCTCTAATACTAAAAGGGATCTTAATAATGTTTAAGGGACCTCTCTCATTACAGAGGGAATTCAAGATCGGTTTTACTCTTTTTTTCCAGAGGCCAAGCACGGAACTGGGTAGACCAGTAGTCTGTTCCATCATGATATAATTTTTTTTCCTTACACTGCTCTGAAAAACATGAAAAACACTTCAGAGATGCCTTGGACAGTAACTCTAGGTGTGGCATAGCTATGCAATACTGGGAAGGCAGACAAGCCAGCAACAAGAAATCAGAAGTGGAGAATATAGAATCCAAACTCTGGATAAAACTCAGTCCACAAGGGAAAAAACAAAACTACATGCTTCAGCTGGCTCTGTAAACAGTGGTGGGAGCCACAGACCAAAGCAGATTTCATATCCCACATCCTTCTCATCCTGCAGACATTCTTTTGGCCCTTCTTTTAACCATGGCTCTTGAGCCAGGTGTGGGGCTATTGAGATCTCATCTGTGAGGCTCCAGGGCATGGCATAGAGGCACTGAAAGACCACAGTAAATGTTGGCAGAAGTTATTTCATTATACCTTGGACACCAAGTCTTAGACTTTCGTCCAATTTCCCTCAGATGGAATTACGTTAAATTCAGTTCTGCAGACATTGATTGCATGACTATACTATGCAAGGCTATGAGTCTGGCGTATGAAGATGATTTAGGGCCAGTTCTGCTCACCCAATGTTCATCTGGTTGGTGAGGAGGAGCTACTTACAGGTAGAGCTGTAGCAGTTCTGGGTCTGAGACCTGTGAGGCTGGAGCATAAAGGATTGGTGATGTCTAGGGACTCTCAGGTCATGTCTGCCCATTTCTACATTGTATTTGATGACTTAGCCCCTTAGTTCCTAGGGTTCTGTTTCCATCACTGTCTTGCAATTATTTCTAATTCCAATGGGCTCTTACTTCTCATCCTTCACAATCTGATTGTAATGTCAGAGATACCTTTTTACATTTTCTTCTTTGACCACACTAATTTATCATATTTTTTCTTCACCATCTGATCTCTTTAAAATTGCCCTTTTAAACTACCAATCTTTTTGGTAAAAAAAATTTACTTCTTTTTTAGAATCTGTTTGTCTCTCTCTGTGTGGGTGTGCGTATGTGAGTACAGAGGCCAGAGGAAGCATTATGTCCCCTGGAGCTGGAGTTACAGGTGGCTTTGAGCCACCCAGTGTGGGTGCTGGGAACCAAACTCAGGTCTGTAGAAATCAGAATTTGCTCTCACCCACTGAACCATCTTTTCTGTCCCTAAACTGAGAGCCTTAAGGGCAATTATTCCCCTAAGTCCTCATTTTCCATCTGCTTTGGGGTTTGAGCAAGAAATGTCCCCCACAAGCTCATGTGTTGAATGCCATGTTTCCAGCTGATGGTGCCAAACACTGTCCTAGCCACAGGAGAGCTAATATGATATCCTTTCCTCTCCCTTGGAGAACTTCTGATGTCCCTGAAAGGATAACAAGTGAAGTGAAGGTTCCCCATTCCTGTTGCTTTCTGCGACTCCTTTCTCCTATGTGGCTCTCGGTTTAGAGACCTTGCTAAACCTGTGCTTTTCCCAACTCTGGCAGGACCAGAAGCCTTCGGTTATTTCGCTTCAGAAACTTATTGCTAGAGAGGTCGCTAACGAGGAGCGAGGCATGTTCCTGATCAGCGCATCATCTGCTGGTCCCGAGATGTACGAAATCCACACCAATTCCAAGGAGGAACGGAATAACTGGATGAGGCGCATCCAGCAGGCCGTGGAAAGGTAACCTGGCTGTCGTTCGTCTTTGAGGTGTCCTTGTTCAGTTGGGGAATGTGTTCTAACCGTGTCTCCCCTGCATGAAAACTTTGCCTCAGCCAGAATTGTCTGCTCTCTGACCTTTGTCCCTGCCCAACGTAGCATGTCGCCTGCAGCTATGTCCTCTGCATGCCTCTCTGCATGCCGTGCCTTCCCGCTCTACCTGTGTGCTTTGCTGTGGCTCCTGCTCACCTGCTTCATGAAGACCTCTTCAGCCCAGGTGGTCTCTGTCTTACCTGAAATGCGTCACATCACAGCCGCTTTCTGAGGCTCTGGTTTGGCGCTTGCCATCTATTGCTTGTAGTTGTTACATTTTACATGTAGGTAGCGTGTATCCCCTTAGATTGGAAGCTCCTTGGGGGCAGGGACCCTATCTTTTGTTTCTCTGTGTGCCCAAAGAACCATTCAAATAAATGACTGGCGAATCTCAGTGTTCTCAGTTAACGTATTTCTTGTTACTCGGGCAAGAATAGTTTCGATAATTGGGGGGCAAGGGTGGGAATTATAATCCCTGTTGGTAATTTGATTAATTGGATGAACATGGTATTCTATAAGTTCCCTCCACCTCTACCACACCTACCCCATATGGAGGCCTGCAATCTGCCCTACATCCCTTCCACTCTAGCCCTATCGAGAGGAATTCCATAACGGTACAAACCCAAAATTCTGTCATCTTAGCTGCACTGATGATGGTGGTAGCAGTAGGGGAGGGTTGGAATATTTGCATCATCCTACAGAGCTGACTTTGAATCTATGTTGTAACGTGTGCGTACCCAAGAAAACTGATCTTTTGAAAAGGGGGAACAATGAATTCTTTTCATGCTGATTTTTTTTTTTTTTGCCTGTGTGGTTAGTTCCCTTGCCAAGTTCCCATGTTTTTCTAATAAGCTTAGAGATCTTTGGAACTAGTTTCAGTGATGCCTTGGCTGTTGTCTTTTAAAGTTGTCCAGAAGAAGAAGGAGGAAGGACAAGTGAGTCTGATGAAGAGAGGCGGAAAGCTGAGGCCAGAGTGGCCAAAATCCAGCAATGTCAAGGTACGATGTGTGCAGTTCTGGCTCCCAGGTCCTGTGCTCCTGAGTGGTAGTGAGCATCTGAGGTCTGCACTACCCACCCTCCACCTTTGAAAACCACCAGTCCATAGATAAGGAAAAGTGACTAAGATACTCATGGAAATACACATAACCCATAGGGAATGATAATTGTGGATCACGTGGTGCTGGTGAACACTGGAGTTGCTGCCATGTGAAGCTTCTGTGAGTAGACAAGCTCAGCAGGAGGGTCATCGAGTGCCCTGTGAAGCCAAGAAATACGTTATCTCACTAATTCTTAACTCCAGACCCTACGTTAGAGTCACTTAGGGAGGTCATTAAAAATTTGCTGTCTGGCTGGGTGGTGGTGGTGCACACTTTTAATCAGCACTAGGGAGACAGAGACAGGCGAATGTCTGTGAATTTGAGGCCAGCTTGGTCTGCAAAGCGAGTTCCAGGACAGCCAGGGCTGTTATACAGAGAACACCTGTCTCAAAAAACAAACAAACAAAAAATTTTGCTGTCTTCTCCTCAACTCCCTTAACCAAATGAAGCAGGGACTCTCTGGGTTTGATGCTAGTTAAGGTCTCTGTGTTCTAAGACTCCTGTAACACACTGAAGTCAGGGAAAACTGATGCATGCAAAGATGGTGTTTAGAAGCAGAACCATAAACTGGCTTTGGCTCTGGCCAAGACTGACACCAAAGACTGAGGCTTCCCAACCCTGCACTGTTCGCCCCTAGGAGCCTTCACTCATTGAAGAGAGGGCTGCCTCAATTCCCTTTGCAGATCTGGGGATTCAGTCTTTGTAGAAAGCTGTCCCCATAAGCAAAGAATAGCTTTGCAAGGTTTTCTGGAATTCAGAGAATGAGAGGTGACATTTATTTATCATATGCAGTGGATGATGGGAGAGATGTTAAGTCACTTGCAGGAGGTAACAGTCACTAAGTGAAGGCATCCGAATTTGAATCTGGTCTCTCCCACCCAACGAAAGCATTGGGTCCAACTGCTTGCTGAATTGTGGTGTCTTCTTCCCCTAACTTGACTTTCGTATTACTTCTGCAGCCATGCTCATGATAATCTCTTACGATGAATTTTATTCCCCTAGAAATACTCAGTAACCAAGACCAACAAATTTGCACGTATTTGGAAGAGAAACTGCATATCTACGCTGAACTTGGGGAGCTGAGTGGCTTTGAGGATGTCCACCTAGAACCCCACCTGCTCATCAAGCCTGACCCCGGAGAGCCTCCCCAGGCGGCCTCCCTGCTGGCAGCAGCCCTGAAGGAAGGCAAGTTGCTCTGGGAATGGTTGGGTTTGACAGACTCAGAATGTGTTTATCTATGTGTCACACACGGTGGCATTGGGGCTGAGGGTGAAACAGGATGAAACAGAATACTTATTCTCATGGAACCTATGCTCCAGAAATTTCAAAGTATAAAGAAACTTGTATGTCAGATTATGGAGTGCTTTGATGAAAAATTAGCAGAATAAAGAAGTGGAGAATTGCAGAACTATAGAGAGGGGGTGGATCTTACGGTGGGTGTCTAGGACCCTTGGTAATGGAAGCAGAATAAAGAAAGTGGAGAACTGCAGAGTTATAGAGAGGGGGTGAATCTACTCATATTGGGTATCCAGGACCATTATAATGGAAGCAGAGTAGTAGACAGATTTGGGGCATGTTTGGGAAATAAAGCAAAGGATGCTGATGGGCACCCATGATGCCCCTCTCACAGGACAAAGCCTTAATGGACCAAATCACTTGCTCTTCTACTTTGCCAGTGGCTTCTACTTTCTTCTCTCTGTCAAATCTTCCCTAATGAGAGCTGGGAAGTCCACTGGCTTTTGTTCTTTTGGCTTACCACATGATGAAGGAACTTGGACACACTCATGGACCCTGCTGCTCAGGGGAACCCACAGAAGTGGAGGCACAATGTAGGTCATGTAGGCTGAAGATGAGAATGCATCCTGGGTCACTGATCTGTTGAACAGGGCTTCTCATCAGGGTGAGGACAGCATTGTCTCGAGAAAGACCATTGAGTGCACATATTGAGAAGCCCCCTTGCTCTGCTAGGCTGCTATTTTCCTTCCGTGCTCTTCTTGAATCCCATCTACCCTCCCAGGTCTGCTCGGTTTCTACCCCTTTTTAGGAACTTCTCTCCAGTCCCACTGGAGACTGTTGCTCTCCTGCACCTCTGTGTAGTCAGAGCTGCAAGCGTCCCCCCTGGTTAGTCATCAAACAAGCCTAGCACCAGGACAGTAGATGCTGGGCGTGTAGTTTTCTCACCCAAATGTGGTCAAAACGTGGTGAGAATGCTTGAGAAATAACTACAAGTTCCTCGAAATAGTAATATTCCACTTGCTAGCTGAGACTCCTCTATGCGCGTAAACATGTTTCCTGTTTTGGTGTGGTAGTTCCCAAGAGGACTAGAGCACAGATGGGAATGTGTGTTTTTAAAAGCAAGTTTGAAGAAAGACTCTTTTGAGGAATAGCTAATATTTCTTAGTAACAGCATCGAAAATCCTAATACCTGATATTGTATGCATTATTAATTGAATTACGAGTTTTCAGCATACTAATTTACTGAAAGTTGCACCTGAGGTATTTTATACAATGTATTTTTAAAAATGTGTTAAATTCTCTATGCAAAAGGGTGCCATTGTCAATTGGTATAGACTGCAGGGTTGTATAGTTTTTCCATAAGGGGCCAGCTGTGTTTTAGTCTTTGCAGGTCACACTCTGTTTGGGATATTGTAACATGAGGGCCGGCTTGTTGGGGTTTCTGTCCCACTCAATACCCAACAGCCGGCAAGCCCCAAAGAAAATAACACAGAGATCTCCATAAGTTATAAAAC
>LOJH01009941.1:7708-27930 GCA_001685095.1 Ellobius talpinus
ACACACACACACACACACACACACACACACACACACACACACACAGAAAGAAAGAAAGAAAGAAAGGAGAAAAAAAATCAGATTGAAATATGAGGTGAGAGAAACGTTTAGTTTCTTATGTTTTACCAGTTTATATAGTTGCCTTAATATGTAGGGCTTTTTTTTGCTTATTTGTTTTGTTTTTCTCTTCTGTGGTGCTTGGAATCAGAGTTACACAAACACCTTGTCACCCACTGAACTGTACCTCTAGCCCTTATCTTAAGAAGTCATATAGGGCCAGGTGTGGGGCTGCAAGCCTTTAATCCCGGCATGCTAGAGGCAGAAACAGGAGGCTCTCTGTGTATTCAGGGTCATCCTGGTCTGCATAATGAGTTTCAGGCCAGTCCAGGCTACACATTGAGACCCTTCCTCAAAAAAAGGCGGGGGGGCTGGAATTAGTTAATTGAATTTATTTACTTTTTATTGTATTGGCCCATTAAACCTAGGGCCCCACACATGGCAGGCAATCACATATGTCCAGGTCTTTTTGTACCTACTATTTTGAGGCATGATCTTGCTAAATGGACCAGGCTATTCTTAATCTTGCTCATATCTCAGGCAGTCTTTGAGTTTTTAACCATCCTGCCTCTGCCTCATGAGTAGATGGGGCTACAGGCCTGAGCCACCAGGCCTGGCAGAAGTTCATTTAGAAGGCTGATTCTTTAACGGAATGCCAGGGTGTTTTTATTTTTAAAATTTAAGAGCAAATGAGTGAGATGAGTGCCCCCCCCGATATTAGAGTCTAATATAAAAAGCATGAATTCAGAACAGGAAGAAGATATGATCAGGGTTTGCCTTGTGGAAGAGGTTTTCTCACATTCCTGGGCGATTCTTGAAGAGTTTCCTTCTCTAACTCACCTAGGATGTAGCTCATGTGTATTATTCACAGATAGTGCTTGGGAGGATCACGATGGCGGAAAGCAAGCGTGAGAGCATCAGCAGTATCCGTGGCTTCCTTTTCATCCTTGTTTCTTTGCCTGGCAGAAAATCGTCCACAAAGGGGACGAATGCATCCTGAAGGACAACAATGAGCGCAGCAAGTGGTACGTGACGGGTCCCGGAGGTGTCGACATGCTCGTTCCTTCCGTGGGCCTGATCATCCCTCCTCCAAACCCACTGGCCGTGGACCTTTCTTGCAAGTAAGTTCTGAAGTCCCTAGCAGCTGTGGCACTGAACGGTGGGGGCGGGGGTGCTTGTGCCTGAACGAGATGATTAAAGCCATGCCTGCTTATTGTCATCGTCCCCCAGAAAGGGAACTTAATGGAGTCGCCTTGACTGTGTCTTGCTAGTTATGTTGAGGATTTTATTACGGATCTAAGAGAATGTCCGACCATTTAGGAGAGCCCAAGCAAGCATGAGTGACATTTGCCACATCCTTTGAAGCTGGTGTTCTCAAGTTCCTCCCTTTTCTAGCAAATCAGCTGTTTCATATGTAGTTACGCCCCTCAGATCAGGATTTGTTCCCCAGCAGGTGGAACATTGCATTTTATAGACTGTCCACAGCAGATTCTTTGAAATGTTTTAGTTTGGAAATCTTGAGCCTTACACAGAGTGGGGAGTGTTGGGTAATGCCATCCTTCCCTCTCCTGTCAAGTTCAGGGGTGGTCAGCATTTGAGCCACTTGCCAATCAAAACACTGCTAGCAGTCAATACAACCAAAAAATGAGATTGCCTATCTCAACCAGAATGATTTCAATGATCTGTATAGTCATACACAGACTATAGATAAAGTTGAGAATTTACTTCTGGGAAGAAGGTTAGTTTGTATCTATTGAAGTGTTGACAGTTTAAAAATTACACGATCACTTCATAAGGTTTGGTTTAGATTTCTGGGCAGTTTGGGCTGGAGTGTTTTCCTTTTCTGTCTTCCAGGATTGAGCAGTACTATGAAGCCATCTTGGCTCTGTGGAACCAGCTGTACATCAACATGAAGAGCCTGGTGTCTTGGCACTACTGCATGATTGACATTGAGAAAATCAGGGCTATGACTATCGCCAAGGTATGTCCCCAGGGCTGCCTAAAGGGTCCTTCGCTGCTTGGCTATTCATTGGACAAATGAGGATTTTGTGTCACACCACAGGAGGCCTCTCGGTCTTCCGCAGGACTGGTCTGTTCAGTACCATACAGAATGGAGTGGGGCTCAGGTAGAAAGCTTGCTTAGCATGCGTGAAGCCTTGGGTGCTTCTGCTAGTACCCGAAAATAAGAAGGAATTGGCATATGGCTGGTTATGAGATGAACAGAAACACTCACTGTAGTGACCTGAAAAGCCACAAATACCTATGGAAAAAGACAGTGTGGGCCCCTAGCTCCCTAAAGATAATGGGAATGTGGTCCACTGGGACCCAGCAACAATACCTACCCACAGAAACATTGCAGAGGGGGAAGTCAGGGTGACTCTTGGAAGACCTCCAAAAGCATTCCTCTAAGTCAGAGGTCCTTAAGGTATGGTTGGCAGAGCATTGGGTCGAGGAGTCCCTTAGAGAAATGATAAGCGAGAAGGGAGCAGGCTAGGAAGCTTTAGGGCCCTCCAGCCCCTTTCTCTTCATGGATTGGCGGTGCTTCATTGAGCTTTATTTACATTTGAGTTTCTGCACAATATTTTGTTTGAAGAAAAATATCTTGCAAAGGAAAAAGCCCCTGGCAAGCTGTTCCCCTTAGCAACAGGGATGAAGCCCCAAACCCTTTTTCATCCTAGTTGGCCTGTGATGAGTGCTGCCTTGCTCCCTCTGTCTTGCCCTCTTTTTGCATGGGGATACGAGGGCCTTCTCAGCTCACCGTGCCTTATTCACCTCCAGCTGAAAACCATGAGACAGGAGGATTACATGAAGACCATTGAAGACCTCGAGCTCCATTACCAAGATTTCATCAAAAATAGCCAAGGCTCGGAGATGTTTGGGGACGATGACAAGCGGAGGATGCAGTCTCAGTTCACTGATGCCCAGAAGCATTACCAGACCCTGGTCATTCAGCTTCCTGGCCACCCCCAGCACCAGACAGGTCAGCCTGGACCACTTTTTCTCAGTCACATATGTGGTGTTGTATAAAGCTGTTCCTCTGAAAGATGCTTAGGATGCTCTGTGTTGATAGAACAAAACACCTGAAGTTGGATGGTTTGTAAAGAAAAGAAGTTTGTTAGTTCGTTACTCTGAAGGCTGGGAAACAGTATAGAGCCTGGGAAGTGGTCCATGGCTCTGTCATAATTCAACAGAGAAGTAGAAGGGGAACAGTAACGTGCAGAAAGGACTGAAAGCCTGGAGTGACTTTAGAATAATTGATTCTGTTGAGGACTAGTCAGTGCCATAACTTAACCAACACCCAGGAGATAGACATTCATCCTTGCTGAGTGTGGTACCCTCATAATCTAATCATCTTCTACTAGGTCCACCTCTCAAAGGCTCCCCATCATTAGGGCCCAGTCTTCTAGCACATCAATGCCTGGGGGACAATAAGCCTTATCTTTTACATAGCAGATATAGAAAATACTTTGTACGCCAGAGTTCTAGAATTAAGTCACTGGGAGTAGGCGTGTTTTTATATAGCTGAGGTGCCTAGCACCTTGCCAGCTGGGCAGTCTGTTGTATTTATGGTCCTAATTTGTTTTTACAGTCACCAAAACAGAAATCACCCATGTGGGCTCCTGCCAAGATGTCAACCACAATAAAGTAATTGAAACCAACAGAGAGAATGACAAGCAGGAGACATGGCTGCTGATGGAGCTGCAGAAGATCCGCAGGCAGATGGAGCATTGCGAGGGCAGGATGACACTTAAAAATCTCCTGCTCACAGACCAAGGCTCCACACATCACATCACAGTGAAAATCAACGAGCTCAAGGTAGGATCTGTTCATGTTAATCTCCTGAATCCACAGGGCCTTATGCTTATCTGTAAATGAGGAAAAACCCCATGCATGGCTTACATGTTTATAGGCAAGTGTATTTGCTTTCCATTGCTACACTAGAGACGTTTTTAAGATTAAAAGCTAATCTTAAGAATCACTGCTGGGTGGTGGTGGCACATGCCTTTAATCCCAGCACTCGGGAGGCAGAGACAGGCAGATCTCTGTGAGTTCGAGGCCAGCCTGATCTACAAAGTGAGTTCCAGGACAGCCAGGGCTACACAGAGAAACCCAGTCCCCCCGCCCCCCACCCCCAAAAAAATCACACAGTTAGAGTGCAGTGTGTCTGTGTGTATACAGGTTGCTAAACTTGTGGTATAGCTACATTATGGAATATGTATTTATTCTAAATTATGGCAAGGTCAGAGAGAGATGGGCACATGAGTATGGGTACCCACAGAAAAGGGTATCAGATCCTCTAGAGCTGAAGTTGTAGACAGTTGTGAGCTGCCCCAGGTAGGTTCTGGGACTCCTAACAGAGGTCTTCTGCAAGAGCCATGCAGGCTCCTAACCCCTGAGTCATTTCTCCAGCCCAACATGGACTATTATCCAGTTTTAAAGAAGAAAGAAAAACTGAGAATTGTGTGGCCCTGGGGGATGCTATGCTGAGTGTTCTGGACCAAGTGCAGAAGGACAAACAGTGTGTGATCTCACGTACATGTGCAGTTTAAAAAGGAGTCAAACACAGAGAAACAGATGGATAGCGATGACAAGGGTTGGGGCCATGGAGGGAGTGGGGAGATGGAGGTCTGAGGCTGCACACTTGCAGGAAGGTAAGTCTGAGATCTGGCATGCAGCCGGGGACTCTGGGTGATAACATACTCACTGAATGTTGCTGAGGGATTAGACTTTGGGTGCTCTTACCTGTCAGGCACCTGACATGTTACTTGTATATATGCTTATTATCATATGTATATATGGTACACGTATGCATACATACACATATTCATATGCAGAGCAGAACAGCATGCTGCAGACCTTAAAGGCGCGTGACAAAAATGAGTTTAAAACAATCGCACAGCTAGTGAGATGTGCTTCCCTTCTTTTCCGAAAGAGCGTACAGAATGACTCACAAGCCATCGCTGAAGTTCTCAATCAGCTGAAAGACATGCTCTCCAACTTCCGAGGGTCTGAAAAATACTGCTATTTGCAGAATGAGATATTTGGACTGTT
This sequence comes from Ellobius talpinus, assembly GCA_001685095.1. NCBI lineage: Eukaryota > Metazoa > Chordata > Mammalia > Rodentia > Cricetidae > Ellobius > Ellobius talpinus. Next base: position 12,818 of record LOJH01009941.1, read on the forward strand.
CCAGAAGCTGGAAAATATCAACGGTGTCACAGATGGCTACTTAAACAGGTGAGCGTGGCTAATATCCCTCAAGAATAGTTTGCGTTTTCAAGTTTTCTTCTGCCTTCCCTGTTGGTGTGTGTGGGAGTGGGATAGGATCCGCTGTGACTACTCTCTCACTGAGCCACATCCCCAACACAGCCCCATTAGGCTTCATTCTTGCCTGACTTCACTTATTATTTGTGCTTGGCTTTTTGGAGCTTGCGCCTTATAGACCCTCGATGCGTTAGCATCATCCTGTTTCCTGGACAGTGATGAGAGCCGATAGTCACCCTCCGATGATGTCGCTGGGAACTTTATTCACCTCTCTTGCTCTTTCCAGCCTGTGCTCCATGAGAGCTCTTCTCCAGGCTGTCCTGCAAACAGAAGACATGCTGAAGGTCTATGAAGCGAGGCTGACGGAGGAGGAAACTGTCTGTCTGGACCTGGATAAAGTAGAAGCTTACCGCTGTGGACTGAAGGTGACGCAAGGGATCGTAGCTGTGGCCTGGCCTCCAGGAAGTGATGGGGACTTGGCCCTTGGCCGCAAAGCCTCACTCCATTTTCATGAGTGTTTTATTTTGGTTCACTTTTTGAAAATACATTTTATTTTTAGAATAATTATAGGTTTACAGGACAACGGACAGGATAGAACCCATATACCCTGGGTCTGGTTCCTTCTAGGGTCAGCATCATGTATTTGTGTGGTCTGTTTTGATAGAATTGGTGAGTTGGTGATGACATATTACTACAGACTGAAATCCATACCTTTTGTTTCTTTTTAAAGAAATCACCCCGTGTATGTCACACTGTTCTCAAAAGCACCAGTGGGCGTAGCGGAACTCCCAATCCTCTTGCCTCTTCCTCCCAGCACTGGGACTGCAGGTGTGCACTGCTGCACCCACAGCCCATGCTTTATTCATAGGTACACCTAGGATTATGGGGTTCAAAACTTTCTTGCTTTCGTTGGCCACATGTGGCTGATGTCGGTCGCTGACAGGGAGCTCTGTTTTCAGTGAAAGGGTGTGGAAGTGGTTTGTAGCAGGAATTGATGAGGGAGTGCTGAGTTAGAATGATTTCTTCCCTTTGGGACCTCTCAGTCAAATGTTGTTGTTCATGCCTGTAATCCCAGCACTTGAGAGGCAGAGGCAGAGGGATTACTGTCTTTGAGATATTGAGGATCAAGCCCAGAGCCTTGTGATCATTAAGCTCCTGCTCCAATGCCGGGCTGTACCCCTAGGCCTTCCTCTTTCAAAGTTAATGATATGAGCCAGTATGCAGCTCTGTGGTAGGTGGTAGGATGCTATTTGCCTCAGCACCAGAAATAGATAAACAAGTAAACAAAATAAACAGTGGCTTGAGGGTGGCACACAATGGAGGAAGAGATTCATTTGTATGTACTTCTTCGCCCTTTAATTTGCAGAAAATAAAAAATGACTTGAACTTGAAGAAGTCGCTGCTGGCCACCATGAAGACAGAGCTGCAGAAGGCCCAGCAGATCCACGCTCAGTCCTCACAACAGTATCCACTCTACGACCTGGACCTGGGCAAATTCAGTGAGAAAGTGATGCAGCTGACGGACCGCTGGCAGAAGATAGACAAACAGATAGACTTCAGGTATGTCAGCATCCTTGCCCGTGTCCTTCCCATTCGGTGGTTCAAATGCCGCTAGAAACCACCATTGTCTAAAAGCAGAGCCTTTGCTTGGTCAGCCTGCTCTCTGTCCCTGGTTTTGTACAAGTGCCCTCATACAGGGTGTAGACTCTTGTGAGTCGCTTCCATATAGTGTGCAGCTCCCACGCTTCATGTCTACTGTGGCATGTTCTGTGCACCTAGTTTATTTCATCTTATCTGCTTATGTCTTTGGTAGTAGGGGTTGAACCCATGGCCTTGCCCCTTCTAGACAAGTGCACTTCCTCTGACCTACTCCCCGAGCCCTAGGGGTTTTGAAATAGGGCCATGCTATGTAGCTTTGGCTGGTTTGGAACTTGAGATCCTCCTGCCTTAGTCTCCTAAGTACTGGGATTCACTTGAGTTCTTTTTTCTCATCTGTCTTTAAAAAAATGGTATTAACTTTCCACGAGTTGAACTTGGTCTGTTTTTTAGGTTTTTGTAGGGGAGGTGGTAAGACAGACCTTGTATAACACTGGCTGGCTTCCAATGCCCCATGCAGCCAAGATTGGCCTTATACTCTTGATCTTCCTGCCTCTACCCAAGTGCTACCACACCCAGTTCTTCATCTCTTTTTATGGCTTGGAACTATTCCTTTGTTCGGAATGGTACCACAGTTGATGAACATTCGCGGTTTTAGATTAGGGATAGGATGAAACATGCGATGATGAATGTTCCCATTGAAGCTGTTATGTTTGCGTGTTTTCAGTTTCTTAAGAAGAATTTTAGAAACTATTAAGAGAGTCTCAATCATTTTATCCATTTTTCCTAGACTGTGGGACCTGGAGAAACAGATCAAACAACTGAGGAATTACCGCGATAACTATCAGAGCTTCTGCAAGTGGCTCTATGATGCCAAGCGCCGCCAGGACTCTTTAGAGTCCATGAAGTTTGGAGATTCCAACACAGTCATGCGGTTTTTGAATGAACAGAAGGTATAAACACATGTGTCATTCCCAAGCGCTCTGTGGAGACTAGTTGGTTTTAAACTGTTTTTGTGCCTGGTTTGAAATGATGACTATCTCATATTATGAATCTACCTTGTAAATGTTTAAAGCATGCACAGAGGATGTTTAGGAAGAAATACAACTGGAAAATAGTAACGACAGAGGTTGTTTTCATGTAACAGTGAAGAGCCGTTGAGTTGAGCTGATGTCATGAATGCCTGTAGTCCCAGGGCTTGGGAATTGAGACAGGAGGTCCCTGAGTTCAAGGCCACCCTTGATCTATCTCAAAAAAGAAAAGAAAAAGTAAAAAAGACATGATAGGTGTGTAGTCATGGTGGTTGAAAGTATCCCCTTGTAAGTAATAGATCGCAGGGCTTTCTTCTCCTTTCTGAATGGAGAAAAGTTCTTCTCTCAAGCCGTTACTGAACGTGAGTCCCCAGAGCAAAAAACGGAAAGGAAAAAATAACCACTGTAAAAGTGAAATAACGCTTGCATTTGTATACTTTAACATCTGCATATGTCTTATTCTCTGATAGAACCTGCACGGTGAGATATCCGGCAAACGAGATAAATCAGAAGAAGTCAATAAAATTGCTGAACTTTGCGCAAACTCAATTAAGGTATATTGGTTTCATTAAGAATCCTGGTACAGTAGGGGAGGGTATAGAATTGAAATTCACTGTATTCATGTATGAAACTACCAAAGAATTGAAGAAAGAGAGTGGTTGGTGCTAGCTGGCAGGATGGCTCATTTAGAGGAAGGTGCTTGCCACCAAGTCTGCAACCTGAGTTTGAGCCCCAGAATTCACATGTTAGGAGAACACTGACTTTTTACAAGTTGTCCTCTGACCTCCACAAGCATACCCTCAAAGTACATCTTTCAAAAATTGAAAGGTTGTTGTTATTTCATCAAGAATATTATTAATTGCATTATTTGGTTTTTTGCTTTAAAGATTATAAACTTCGTAAAGATGGTAATCGTATATATTCTGGCCTGAAGAACCTGTGAAAGTTTGTTATTCAAGGCTGGAGAGATAGTTTAAGCATTCAAGGCCCACGCTTCTGAATGCCAAAGTTTGGGTCCTGTTTTCTTGAAACATTGCGCTTTGGAAATATCCCTGTGCAAAGGGCAAATCTTTATTCGTTAGGCTGGTGCTCTATGCAAAAATGAACATTTCACTTAATAACAATATTAACTGATTATTGCCAATGGCCTTTGTAGGTAATTTTAAGAAATAATTTATGATGTAAATCTGTGGAATTATAAACTGTTAGTGACCCTTTTTAGGTCTCTTAAGACTTTTTTGAGCTAGATGTGATGGATTACATATGCAACCCTAGCACTCAGGAGGCTGAGGCAGGAGTATTGCTGTGAATTCAAGCCAGCCTGAACAAGACAGTGAGTTTCAGGCCATTCTGGAACAGAGTAAGACTTGGTCTCAAAAGCAAAAACAAAGACAAAGGGCCAGGGTATAGCTTAGTGGTAGTATTTGCCTGGCACGCAAGATCCTGGGTTTGAATACCCACCGAAACAAAGATGCCTTTCTTAAACTTTGTTATTCTGCAGGACTATGAACTCCAGCTGGCATCATACACCTCCGGCCTGGAAACTCTGCTGAACATACCTATCAAGAGGACCATGGTTCAGTCCCCATCTGGCGTGATTCTTCAAGAGGTACATAAGTCATTACATATCTCTTAATGTCTGCCATCAAAAGTCATTGCTTATCTCTTCATGTCTGTTGTCCCTTCTGCCTGTCTTACCTCTTTCCTGCCCAGCTTCCATACCATGCCTGAATACATCCCTGGTATGGAAGAGCGACTGAAATTCAAGGCTTATTACCAGTTCTAGGCTCCCTCTCATGAGAGCCACCTACACATGACACAGCTTAGGAAAGGATCCTGGGTGTCCAAGTGTGTTGTGTATATATTGGACTTGACTTGCTGAGTTTGGGATAAGGTAGACTCCTAAGAAGCGGAAGTTATGTAATATATTTCTAAATGACAGCTTTTCCCCAAAGATGTCAGAGAATGTGGGCTGGGGGGGAAAGCCTGGATTGGTGAGGATGAAACAGAGCGCTCTGGTTCTTTGTGTGGCTATAGTTCTAGATTCTGGATCCAGCACAACTGACCGAAGGGAATTCACTCTTTATGTTATAATGCCACTGTTTTATTATTTTAAGAAAACAATCATTAATCACCTTGCACAGAACTTTTTAAAACTGCAGTATACATAGATATCTATATAATTTTTTAATCCCTTTTCCCCAAGGCTGCAGATATCCATGCACGGTACATAGAACTGCTGACAAGATCTGGAGACTACTATAGGTTCTTAAGTGAGATGCTCAACACTTTGGAGGATCTGAAGGTAACTCATTTTCTTGGAGTTTGGTTTTTTTATTTGTTTGTTTGTTTTTTTTTTAAGAAAGAAAGAAATAGCATAGAACGTTATTATTTCTGCTTCATTATAACATGGTTTGGTCAAGCTGCATTTCCTCCAAACATTGGTATGACATGGTTTGAGCCTGGGCTCAGTGCTGTGCTCTTGTGTGGCTGCTCCAAGTTAACTTAGGTAGTATTTGCCAAATTGTGATTACATTACTTTGCCCAAACCTGTGTTTTCATTCAGTGCTTCGCTGAGGAATTTGCTTTATTTATGTAAAATTTTAGAGACACTCACCATGGACTAGGTGGCTTTTAATCTTTAACATCAAGTAATTATTCAATTTTTTCTCCCTTTTCGAGAGAGAAATTGAGTCCACATGGATATTTGCTCTGTATCTTTTGATTAAAAGGTACATGATGTATCAAGTCATCAGCTTTTGGATTTTGTTTCTGAGACAAAAAACAAAAGTCGGCTGGCCTCAAATTCACAATCCTCCTGCCTCAGCCTCAGAAGTGCAGGATTATAGGATGTACCATCATGCACAGTTAATCATGAGCTTTTGATTGTGGGGAAAACTACTTCATTTAAAAACGGAGGAGACTGGAGTTCAAAGTTGATATGTCATTCCCTAAGATCAGATGAGTAGCTGATGGAAGATTATGATAGGCACAGAGGGTCTTTGAATTTTTTCTGGTGATTTTCATCTTATATCATTGTGTGTGTGTGTGTGTGTGTGTGTGTGTAAAGAAAATACACACAGCTCTGAATAGGAAAAGTGCTGTTTCTTCTTTGTGGTACAAAGGGCTTTCTTTTCAATACGATTTCTAATTTCATATCCACAGCTGAAAAACACCAAGATTGAAGTTTTGGAAGAGGAGCTAAGGCTGGCCCGAGATGCCAACTCTGAAAACTGTAACAAGAATAAGTTCCTGGATCAGAACCTGCAGAAATACCAGGCAGAGTGTTCCCAGTTCAAAGCAAAGCTTGTGAGCCTGGAGGAGCTGAAGAGACAAGCTGAGCTGGATGGAAAATCAGCCAAGCAAAACCTAGACAAGTGCTACGGTCAAATCAAGGAGCTCAATGAGAAGATCACCCGGCTGACGTACGAGATCGAAGATGAGAAGCGCAGGAGAAAGACCGTGGAAGACAGATTTGACCAACAGAAGAATGACTATGACCAGTTGCAGAAGGCAAGGCAATGTGAGAAGGAGAACCTTGGCTGGCAGAAGCTGGAGTCTGAGAAAGCCATCAAGGAGAAGGAGTACGAGATAGAGAGGTTGAGGGTTCTGCTGCAGGAGGAGGGCGCCCGGAAGAGAGAATACGAAACTGAGCTGGCAAAGGTAAGAAAGCACTATGATGAGGACATGAATAATTTGAGGAACAAGTATGAAACAGAGATTAACATTACGAAGACCACCATCAAGGAGATCTCGATGCAGAAGGAAGATGATTCCAAGAATCTCAGAAACCAGCTTGACAGAGTCACCCGGGAGAACCGAGATCTCAAGGATGAGATCGTCAGGCTCAACGACAGCATCTTGCAGGCCACGGAGCAGCGGAGGCGGGCTGAGGAAAACGCCCTTCAGCAGAAAGCCTGTGGCTCCGAAATCATGCAAAAGAAACAACACCTGGAGATCGAACTGAAGCAGGTCATCCAGCAGCGCTCAGAGGACAATGCCAGGCACAAGCAGTCCCTGGAGGAGGCTGCTAAGACGATTCAGGACAAAAATAAAGAGATCGAAAGGCTCAAAGCTGAGTTTCAGGATGAGGCCAAGCGCCGCTGGGAATACGAAAATGAACTGAGTAAGGTAAGGAACAGTTACGATGAGGAGATCATTAGCTTAAAAAACCAGTTTGAGACGGAGATCAACATCACCAAGACCACCATCCACCAGCTGACCATGCAAAAGGAAGAGGACACCAGTGGCTACCGAGCTCAGATAGACAATCTCACCAGAGAAAACAGGAGCTTGTCCGAGGAGGTAAAGAGGCTGAAGAACACACTAGCCCAGACCACCGAGAATCTCAGGAGGGTTGAAGAAAATGTCCAGCAGCAAAAGGCCACTGGCTCAGAGATGTCTCAGAGGAAACAGCAATTGGAGATGGAGCTACGACAGGTCACACAGATGCGAACTGAAGAGAGCATGAGATACAAGCAGTCCCTAGATGATGCTGCCAAGACCATCCAGGATAAAAACAAGGAGATTGAAAGGCTCAAACAATTGGTAGAAAAAGAGACCAATGAGAGGAAATGTCTGGAGGATGAAAATTCCAAGTTACAGAGGGTGCAGTATGATCTGCAGAAAGCCAACAGCAGCGCAACCGAGACCATAAGCAAACTGAAGGTGCAGGAGCAGGAATTGACGCGCCTGAGAATTGACTATGAAAGGGTTTCCCAGGAGAGGACCGTGAAGGATCAGGATATCACGAGGTTCCAGAGCTCCCTGAAGGATCTGCAGTTGCAGAAGCAGAAAGTGGAAGAGGAGCTGAACAGGCTGAAAAGAACAGCCTCCGATGACTCCTCCAAGAGGAAGATGCTGGAGGAGGAGCTGGAAGGCATGAGGAGGTCTTTGAAAGAGCAAGCCATTAAAATCACCAGCCTGACCCAGCAACTGGAGCAGGCGTCCATTGTTAAGAAAAGGAGCGAGGATGATCTCAGACAGCAGAGGGATGTGCTGGATGGCCACTTAAGGGAGAAGCAGAGAACCCAGGAGGAGCTGAGGAGGCTCTCCTTGGATGTGGAGGCCCTCAGGCGGCAGTTGGTGCAGGAACAGGAGAATGTCAAGCAGGCTCACTTGAGGAATGAGCATTTCCAGAAGGCCATAGAAGACAAAAGCAGAAGCCTCAATGAGAGTAAAATAGAGATCGAGAGGTTACAGTCTCTCACTGAGAACTTGACCAAGGAGCACTTGATGTTGGAGGAAGAACTGCGTAACTTGAGGCTGGAGTACGATGACCTGCGAAGAGGCCGAAGCGAAGCAGACAGCGATAAAAACGCAACCATCTCGGAGCTAAGGAGCCAGCTGCAGATCAGCAACAACCGAACCCTGGAACTGCAGGGGCTCATTAATGATTTACAGAGAGAGAGGGAAAATTTGAGACAGGAAATTGAGAAATTCCAAAAGCAGGCTTTAGAGGTATTCACAAATATTTGATCAAAGCTTCACTGCTTCTTAAATACCTGACACCAGCTCTAATCTGACCTATTCTCTTGCTGCTATTTTCTTCAGAATATCTAATTTTTCCTTTTTCCTGTTCATGCACTTACTACTTGTTAGATCTATACTATGGTTTTAAAATAATTCTAATGCCGTGTGCCCTTCTGATCTGTCGCTGTGTTGAATGCCAGTCCATTGGAAACCTGTGCTTGGCCCTGCTTCAAAAGCTTTAGCATGAGAAAAACATCTAAGATATTCCCATGAATGTCCCACTCTCCTTCTAGAAGGTAGCTCTTGGCCGGGGCTCTCACTGAGTGGTAGTTCATGTACTTGGCATGCACAAGGTCCTGGGTTCCATTCCCAACATCAAAATTTTTAACATACTAAAATAGGAGGTGGTTCTTATTTCGTGGTCTGTATGTACATCTTTAATTCAATTTTTTTCTCAGTGAAATTTATAAATTCTTAACACAATTTTAAATCTCCACCTTGCTTAGATGACTTTTCTGCATGCATTATCCTGTTGTCTTTTGATTAGGAGCCTAACATTTCTTTCTTTTTGACTTTTCTTCCTATAACAGGTTCTAATTTTAAAATAACCTCTAATATATTTGACCTCTATGGACAATATTTGTGTGGGGCGGGGTGTTGTATGTGTATTTGTAAATTTGTATTGCTTTATTAAATGTGTCAGTATAATATACCAGGTGAGATGTAGGTACAGCAGGGATGATAACTTGGAAGAAAATTACTGCCCCCCCCTTTTCAAACTATAATTACTGTTAAAAGTAAGGCAGGTCTACAACTTCGAGTTCTGTCTATGGAAAAGGAACACAAAACAGTAAGTATGAAGCCATTTACCAAAGTAGCAATCTACATTTTCATATTTTTTTCCAGAACTGTGTAAGGTAACAAACTAACAGTATATGCAGGGAAAATACAGACAGGGAAAATGAGACTATGATATATATATATATATATATATAAAATGAAGAGAGGTTAAATTACAATGATCATATGTTAGCATCTAAACAATATTTTTTCCATTTCTTTTTAAATTCTAGGCATCTAATAGGATTCAGGAGTCAAAGAGTCAGTGCACTCAAGTGGTTCAGGAGAGAGAGAGCCTGCTGGTGAAAATTAAGGTCCTGGAGCAAGATAAGGCAAGGCTGCAGAGGCTGGAGGATGAGCTGAACCGTGCCAAAGCAACGCTGGAGGCAGAAAGCAGGGTGAAGCAACGCTTGGAGAGTGAGAAACAGCAGATCCAGAATGACCTGAACCAGTGGAAAACGCAGTATTCCCGCAAGGAGGAGGCCATTAGGAAGATAGAGTCAGAGAGAGAGAAGAGTGAGAGAGAGAAGAATAGCCTCAGAAGTGAGATCGAGAGGCTCCAAGCGGAGATCAAGAGGATTGAAGAGAGGTGCAGGCGGAAGCTGGAGGATTCTACCAGGGAGACTCAGTCCCAGCTGGAAACTGAGCGCTGCCGTCTCCAGAGGGAGATTGACAAACTCAGGCAGCGCCCTTATGGGTCCCATCGGGAGACCCAGACAGAGTATGAGTGGACTGTGGACTCCTCTAAGTTGGTGTTTGATGGGCTGAGGAAGAAGGTGACGGCCATGCAGCTCTATGAGTGCCAACTGATCGACAAGGCCACGCTGGACAAGCTGTTGAAGGGGAAGAAGTCAGTGGAGGAGGTGGCTTCCGAGATCCAACCTTTCCTCCGGGGCGCAGGGGCCATCGCTGGTGCTTCTGCTTCTCCCAAGGAAAAATACTCTTTGGTGGAGGCCAAGAGAAAGAAATTCATCACCCCGGAATCCACGGTCATGCTTCTGGAGGCCCAGGCAGCCACCGGTGGTATCATCGATCCCCATAGGAATGAGAAGCTCACTGTAGACAATGCCATAGCTCGCGATCTCATTGACTTTGATGACCGCCAGCAGATCTACACAGCAGAGAAAGCCATCACTGGCTTTGATGACCCGTTTTCAGGCAAGACAGTCTCTGTTTCAGAAGCCATCAAGAAGAATTTGATTGACAGAGAAACTGGAATGCGCCTGCTGGAAGCCCAGCTTGCTTCAGGGGGTGTAGTAGACCCTGTCAACAGTGTCTTTTTGCCAAAAGATGTTGCCTTGGCCCGTGGGCTGATTGATAGAGATTTGTATCGCTCCCTGAATGATCCCCGAGATAGTCAGAAAAACTTTGTGGATCCAATCACCAAGAAGAAGGTCAGCTACATGCAGCTGAGAGAACGGTGCAGAATCGAACCCCACACGGGTCTGCTCCTGCTGTCAGTACAAAAGAGAAGCATGTCCTTCCAGGGAATCAGACAACCTGTGACCGTCACTGAACTGGTTAATTCTGGCATATTGAGACCATCCACTGTAAATGAACTGGAATCGGGTCAGATTTCTTATGACGAGGTTGGTGAGAGAATTAAGGACTTCCTCCAGGGTTCAAGCTGCATAGCGGGCATATATAACGAGACCACTAAGCAGAAGCTTGGCATTTATGAGGCTATGAAGATTGGCTTAGTTCGACCTGGTACCGCTCTGGAGTTGCTCGAAGCCCAGGCAGCTACTGGTTTTATAGTGGATCCTGTCAGCAATTTGCGGTTGCCTGTGGAGGAAGCCTACAAAAGAGGTCTGGTGGGCATTGAGTTCAAAGAGAAGCTGCTGTCTGCAGAGCGAGCTGTCACTGGGTATAATGATCCTGAAACTGGAAACATCATCTCATTGTTCCAAGCGATGAACAAAGAACTCATCGAGAAGGGCCATGGCATCCGCCTACTGGAAGCACAGATCGCAACTGGTGGTATCATCGATCCAAAGGAGAGCCACCGTTTACCCGTCGACATGGCGTATAAGAGGGGATATTTTAATGAGGAGCTTAGTGAGATCCTCTCAGACCCAAGTGATGATACCAAAGGCTTTTTTGATCCAAACACTGAAGAAAACCTCACCTATCTGCAGCTGAAGGAAAGATGCATCAAAGACGAGGAGACAGGGCTCTGTCTTCTGCCTCTGAGAGAAAAGAAGAAGCAGGTGCAGACGTCACAAAAGAACACCCTCCGAAAGCGGCGAGTGGTCATCGTTGACCCAGAAACCGACAAGGAGATGTCTGTTCAGGAGGCCTACAAGAAAGGCCTTATTGATTACGAAACCTTCAAAGAGCTCTGTGAGCAGGAGTGTGAATGGGAAGAAATAACCATCACGGGATCAGATGGCTCCACCAGGGTGGTCCTGGTAGACAGGAAGACAGGCAGCCAGTATGACATTCAAGATGCTATTGACAAAGGCCTCGTTGACAGGAAGTTCTTTGATCAGTACCGATCGGGCAGCCTTAGCCTCACGCAGTTTGCTGATATGATCTCCTTGAAAAATGGCATTGGCAATAGCAGCGGCTTGAGCGGTGGTGTCAACGATGATGTTTTTAGCAGCTCCCGACATGAGTCAGTAAGTAAGATCTCCACCGTATCCAGTGTTAGAAATTTAACCATCAGAAGCAGCTCTCTGTCTGACCCCCTGGAGGAGTCAAGCCCCATTGCGGCCATCTTTGACACAGAAAACCTGGAGAAAATCTCTATTACAGAAGGTATAGAGAGGGGCATTGTGGATAGCATCACTGGTCAGAGGCTTCTGGAGGCTCAGGCCTGCACTGGCGGCATCATCCACCCGACCACGGGCCAGAAGTTGTCTCTTCAAGATGCGGTCTCCCAGGGTCTCATCGACCAAGATATGGCCACGAGGCTGAAGCCTGCCCAGAAAGCCTTCATTGGCTTTGAAGGTGTGAAGGGAAAGAAGAAGATGTCTGCAGCAGAGGCAGTGAAAGAAAAATGGCTCCCCTATGAGGCAGGCCAGCGCTTCCTGGAGTTCCAGTTCCTCACTGGAGGCCTTGTCGACCCGGAAGTGCATGGGAGGATCAGCACCGAAGAAGCCATTCGGAAAGGTTTCATCGATGGCCGTGCAGCTCAGAGGTTGCAGGACATCAGCAGCTATGCCAAAATCCTCACCTGCCCCAAAACCAAGCTAAAAATCTCCTACAAGGATGCCATGAATCGCTCCATGGTGGAAGATATCACTGGGTTGCGCCTTCTGGAAGCTGCCTCAGTGTCTTCCAAGGGCTTGCCTAGCCCTTATAACATGTCTGCCCCAGGTTCCCGCTCTGGTTCACGGTCCGGATCTCGCTCAGGCTCCCGCTCTGGTTCCCGCAGCGGGTCTCGGAGAGGAAGCTTCGACGCTACCGGGAATTCCTCCTACTCCTACTCCTATTCATTTAGCAGTAGCTCCATTGGGCACTAGTGGTCAGAAATGGTGGCCGTACTTCAGAATCATTTGTACGAATTTATCTTAAATGACAAAGAAAACCTGGTGCTTGCAGTATAGCGGTAGAAAGTTCTAGGCTTAAAAGGTAGCTGCAATAAAATTCCAGTAGCAAAGGCTCATTGGGCTCTGCAGCTTTTGGCTCAGCTAATGTAGTGTCCTTCCCTGTAGTGAATGTGCAGTGACAATCACTTGTAAGGATAGCATAAATTGAATTAAGAATTTATTGCTTCTCTTCTGTGTTTTGATCAATTTTCTGTAACTTTTCTTGGCCTATAAGGTCCAGTTTCTACACTTGGAGATAGAAATGAAGCTTCCTGCTGGTGCCTTAGTCCTCATTGTGTTGCTTCCCACCTAAATAGTCATCTTTCTGTATGAGGAGAAGACTGCTCGCTCCCCACTCCAAGCATGTTGGCCCAAGTTTCCTTTAGTTTGAGAGCATAGATTGTATTACCTGAATCCTCTTACATGCACTTGTTCGGTTTGGTATTACTTTGACTATGTCCACAACAGCAGCAAACTTTGCTTTTTTGTTAGTCAAGGTTTTCTGTTTGTTTGGCTTGTCATTTTCTATGTGCTTTAAAAAGGTGTCTTTATGAAGTTTGCTGTTCTGGCAATAAACTTTCAGACTTTGGAAATTTTTGTGTATTGACTTAATTAGGCCTTATACATACAAGGACATTTAGTGACTGATTTTAATGTGCCATAAAATAGGTTTCAACCATTATTTACTAACTAATGTCATAAGAAAACCCCTCAAAATACTAGTTTGGAATTTATTGTTTTAAAGAAAAGATGGCCTTCTGAGTTTAGTTCTTTCAGTTTAGCTCCATGAAAAGAAGCATATGGAAGTAATCTTTCTAGGGACCAAAGCTCTATTCTGGTTTATGCTGGATAATGTGTTCAGCAAAAAAAATCATAATACTGGGGAAAAAATAAAATGGCTGAGATTTCTTTCTGGAGAACCTCAAAATAAGTAATGTTGCATTTTATCCTTCAGAAGGAAAAATGTGTTCTTGAATCTTTGAGGATGGTCCCTGAAGAGTTCTTGACTCTAAACTGAAAAATGAAATATGAGCTTATGTACAAGGAATGATTTATTCTGCCTCATGGTTTCGGTCCATAATCCTGGGCTCCATTGCTTCTGGGTGCATGGTGAAACAGAACTTCATGGCACGGAGGATACATGATAGAGGATACTTCAGGGTGTACAGGAAGGGGCAGGGAAATGGAAGGGAGGGGCATGCGCCCAGTAACCTACTTCCTCTAGCTAGGCTCTGCCCCCTAAAATTTCCAACATCTCTAGCTCTACCATTTGGGGACCAACCGTTCCACGACAAGGCTATGGAAGAAATTTCAAACACATTGTGTCTGGTATTGGGCAAGGTTCTGCAAGAATTCAATAGAATTTACTGACTGCAAGACATTTGCAGTTTGAATGGGGACAGGAGACACCTAAACAATCAGTGGGATAACAGTAACCAGAGAAGTAGGGTCATCTGACAAAATTTCCCTGTGTCCTCCAGGTTTCTGTAACTGAACTCTTAGATGGAACTTTTAGGCTGGCAAGATGTCTTTGTGCATAAAAGTGTTTGCTGTGCCATCTTGAAGCCTGGAGTTTGATCCCTGGAAGCGATATAAAGGCGGAAGGAGAGAACTGGGTCCACAGAGCTGTCCTATGACCTTCACATACATGCTTTGGTGCTGAGCAAAACCAACTTGGGGAGGAAAGGGTTTATTCCATCTTACAGTCCAAGGCACGAGCTCAGTTAGGAACCACAAAGGGATCTAGCTTGTTTTCCATGGCTTGCTCAACTTGCTTGCTGTCATGGTCTGGGACTAGCTCGGGAATGGCACTGCTCACATCAATCATGAATCAGGGAAATGTCTCACAGACACACCCACAGTCGACCTGATAGAAACAGTCTCTCAGTTGAGATTCCCTCTTTCCAGGTGACTCTAGTTCCTGTCATATTGACAAAAACCTCACCAGCACACATTGATAATAAATTTTAAAGTATTTTTAAAAACATGGGACAGTCATAGAAACAGCACGTACTTGACCTGGGTGGGGTTTTGACTTCTTTCGCACACACTGGGCATCCATATAAGCAGAAATTCAACAGCCGTCATCATGTCATCTTCAAAACTGTCCTTAAGATTTCCCCATTGGTACAATAAAGAGCAAAGGGAAAGAAGCCATAGTTTGATGAATACAGAAGTCAAGACTCACCCATTTCTCTTCATAATGAGCTTTATTGGYGAGAAAGGGAAAGAAGCCATAGTTTGATGAATACAGAAGTCAAGACTCACCCATTTCTCTTCATAATGAGCTTTATTGGCGAGAAAACCTCACAACCAGTGGAGTTATGATCAGGCCTTGGCTTGAGACAGGGTTAGGAAGGAGAGCTTAAAGTGGACGATTAGAAAAGGTCTCCCTTGCCAGGCGGTAGTGGTGCACGCCTTTAATCTCAGCTCTTAGGAGGCAGAGGCAGGAAGATCTCAGTGAGTTCGAGGCCAAGCTGGTCTACAAAGCAAGTTCTAGGACAGCCAGGACTGTTACACAGATAAACCCTGTATTGGGGAGTGGGGCAAGGGGGTGAGAAAGGGA
>LOJH01009942.1:0-27929 GCA_001685095.1 Ellobius talpinus
AGTTGAGCACATGTCCTTGTGGCACAATTGAGCATCCTTTGGATATATACTCAATTGATATTACTGGGTCTTGAGGAAGGTTGACTCCTAAATTTCTGGGAAATCGCCACACTGACATCCAAAGGGTGGTAATGCAAGATGGTGCATCCCCTTTGGATATTGGATTATGAACTCTAAGAAAGTCTTTTGATGATTTCTGCTTCTCCAAAAATCATGTGAATACATTTGATTTTGTTGTATATTTAAGAAGAGATATTTAGTTCAAGCATTCTTTTTCTCAGAGTGTACAGTTTTGTCTATTCTAGTCCTAATTGGTATATAATGAAACCCAGTTACTAAAGGGACAAGCAGACTTCCTAAATCACCCAATAGGCAGCAGTGTGAACACAAAAGCCACATTTATAGAATTCCCTGTCCACTGGACTAACCAGGAACATGCAGTTTGTCAGCTGTGAGCAATTGGCTACTGATAATCTTGTTCATTAGCAAATCAAGCAGCTGTTCAGATTTGCAGAAAGGCCCCCATGTTGTCTCTAAATGCTCCAGTACAAAATCAGTGTAAACTAATTAAGTTACATGATGGGAAAAGTATCCAATGTATAAGTGACGATTCACTTAACCTCTGCCTACTCCTCTTTTACTTAAAAAAATCATCTACTTCCTGGAAATGATAAACTTTTACAATAAAATTAAACATACATATTCTAGATCTGCTACTATTAAAAAAACACTTCAGAAATCTTATAATTTTAATGGCTAACATAACTAGAGTAATTGCTTTATCTCTAAAAAGTAATTTAAATCATTCCATAAAAAGAATCTTTGGCCTAACATACTTTATTATTAATTCTGTTTTCACATTAAAGGTTGTCAGTAATTGGTGGTAGATAAGTTGCATGTATAATTTTAAATTATATTGTTGCAATTACATCAGGCTTTCCAGATGAACTTCATTCACTCATTTCAAAGAAATTAGGATTAGATATTTAAAATCTAATACAACAATTATATATAATTTAATAATTATATATTATATATAATATATTTGTATCTTTACACAATAAAATAAAGCACATGGTCTACCAAAAAATTTTATATAATTACTTATTTTGAAGACAATTCAGTTCTGAAGTCATTAATCAAGAGTAGAAAAAACAAAATGAACATGTTTAACATTGCTATAAAATATAATTTTATGGAATATACTTTTAATAATTGATATACAATTTAAACAGGTATTTTTAGAGTTACTCTCTTTGGTAGTTTCAAAATATTGATTCATTGCTATACTAGTTATTATCTCATAAAATTAATTTGTGTTATGGTAAACATTAATCATAAAATCTTAGAAATTTCAGAATCTCAGAAGAATTTTATGATCCTTGGATTCAACTCCTTTATTTTACTTGCTCAATAAAAACTCATCAGGAAAATAATCCTAAATCCTAATTTTTATGTTTATATCTAAAAGTAACTCAGGTTTCTATGCTTGGTTGCCCAGCCCTGCTCTCTCACTGAAAAGAATGACCTTGAGTTGAACTGTAGAAAGAAAATGGGAAAGAAAGTTTACTGAGAAAGTTGGGGGAGGACACAAGATTAATGCAAATATTTGTATTGGATACCCTTCCCTGTGTTAAATGTTCAAAGTGATGGGATCATGTTATTTATTGTATTTTTTAAGATCATTTGCAATGATAATTTATGTGAGTTTGATGTCGCTTTTGTCTTTCAGTTGTGTGTTATTCTGAGAAATCTCTGGGGAAGGACAGGATTTATATGCTTTGTATACACGTTCTGCAGAATAAGCGCTCTGGCATAATTATTTTTGGCACTCAGTAACTGATTAAAACATCCAATTTAACTCATGATCAGTAAGATTAAACCTTTTTAATATACCTCAAAAGTAAATTATCATTTGCTACTCAAACATCCTTTTTTCCACATGCCCCAATAAAGCTGTTCTTTTTTTTTTTTCGTTAATGTACCTTTTAACGAGGATTCTCTTTTATTTCTTCCTTTGGGCAAAACTGCTTCATCCTTTATAGAGAGGTAAAACAAAGATGAGACGGAGGCTGACTAGATAAGTACATGGGTTTCTAATGTCATACTAATTGCAAGCCTTTATTTTTGTGGTATTCTGTAAAGAATTTACTCTTGCAGAAAACATGTCCTCCCTTTGTGTTCATTTGATTTACAGGCAGATCTGAACAGTTTAGAGGACAAAATAGTTTAAAAAAATGACTGTCATGACTTGGAAATAACTGTGCTTTCCTTGTATTTTAATTTGCTTTAGTTTATAATTTTTAGTCATGTTGTGAAACCTGGTTAGTAGAAAAACCAAAGCCTTCTTCAACACTAGAAAATTAAAAGTGAAAAAAAGTGTTGCATGGATTTGAAAGAAAAGCCTGCTATAATACCAAATTAGAATAATTGCAATTTGCAAGTCCCTTTAACCTGCTGTGGACCCTTGCAGAGATTCATCAATGTAATGGAGAGGAGGAGGCAGGATGTAATGGATAACATACATTGCTTAAGTTCAAGCCTGAGGAGCTGTGAAGAAGTCCCAGGTGTAAACCCCTCCCAGGCTAGGTGAGGTAGAAGTGAAGTCAGATTAGTAGAATCTGTCTGTGTGCATGGTAGAGTACTATTGTGGACAAATATATGAGCTACCTTCCTTATGCATAGGATTATAATAAGATGAAACAAGAGTTATAGTGGCAAGCTTTAGATAGGAAATGGGTCACGACAATGCAATTAATATCCTGTCGAATTTTTGATCCGGATTTAGAAAGACTTCACCAGATTGCTAATAACCCTGCATCTCTCTACGTACATATTTGAGCAATATAAAAATATATCAGACTTAAGAACAATAGGTTCAAATGCTGAAATGTTGTCATAAACCAGACAGAAGGGAAACTTCCTAGGTACATCTGCTAATATACTAAACACCAACAAACTAATCAAACAACAAAAACCATTCCATTACAAAATCGTAAAGAAGTTATCAGGAAATTAGAATTTCAAATTAGAGTATATATATACCAGTTACACAAATTCAAATAACTGAAAGAACTGAGATTATATCTCAGTTTAAGCATTTCATTGTTTTGGACTTGACACAACGGGGTCTTCATGAGTACCAAACTAAAAATTGGCTTTTTCTAAAGAACCTCAAAATTATTATGTCCATAGAGTAATATCTACTCAAAGATATTTTCTGGATCTCGAAATTCCTTGAGGAGCACCCACAAATTGGACATATATTAGGTGAATTCTGGGGACTGGACTATGTATAAGATCATGAGGCGACCAGTTTCCCCAATGACCCTTTTGACATAAAATTAGAGAATGATTTCCTGTGGATCCTCAGCATATGGATCTCTTGGCTAGTGTATTCACTGCAATGGTTGTTCAAGTCTATATAAGATCTATCAAATTCCATAGTACTGTATAACCTAATCTATTATCTTGGCTTATTTTTCTTATCTTTCTATTCAAACATGGAAATAAAGACTTCAAGGAAAATGTTGGTTTAAAATGTGTTAATGACACTAATAAGCATTTGGCTTCAGTCTATCACCAATTATAAAAGAAATCTAATACATTTTCTTGATGTTAATGGAGAAGTAATGATGAACATCATTTTCTAATAAGGAGTAAGTTCAATTACTAATCAAGTCATCTGTAAAAATCTAATATATATCACTTACAAGTGTGTGGTTCACTTTAACTAAGATTTCATTTTTAAATTTCGACAGCAGACAGGGCAAGCTTGTTGTGCTTAAATTTTCATAAATTGGCAACTTTTGGCTCAGGTGCCAATGAGAGGACAAGAATAAATGTCTCAAGCCTCGGTTGTTAGGGTCTAATCATAGGCATCGTGGTGCAAAATTCATGGATTATTCATGTGTAATTACAGATAGCTATTGTGCTCCTTTAAATCATCCCGATGGCCCATTATGGTCCATAACAACCGAAATAGCAATTGTCGTTGGAAGGTTTGGGCTCTGCCTTAGAGTGTGGGCTCTAATCAATAATGATTAATGGTAAAATTTTACATCAGGCAGTCCAAAGTCTGGTTGGTCCCCTCCATAAATCTGCACAAACACCAAGCAAAGCAGCTGCAGGGTTTGGAAATTTAAAAGCCTGTACTCCCCTTACCCCCCACAAGCAGGTACCTCCTAAAGGAAAGCAGAAGTGGAAGGAAAAGAAAAGGAAATGCTCAAACTATCAGTTCTAATGATTCATGTGCTGCTAAGAATTCCCTTCCTATTTAAATGGGAATGAACCCTAGGTTGTTTTCAAGGTCAATTTCAGGTGAAAGGGGGGTCATCTAGAGGTCACTTGAGATACCATGCAGGTCAATAACGCCTCTTCACTTCCGTAGCAGACAAGCTCCTCACACACAATCAATCCACCAACGCTGCTGCTGCACCAAGTGTAATGAACAGTGAATAAATGTATCCCATCATCACAAAACATGCTTTTTAAGTACCTTTCCTTTTCATGTAAAACCTCACGCTGTCAAATTCTACATTCACTCATCCAGCAGTGAGTAGCAAAAGTGAGAAATCAGACTCTCATTGGGGTTGGTAAAAGGTCACAGCTGACAGACACGGAGGTTAAACTGCCGAGTTAAAATACTGTTCATTACCCACTGCAGCTTCTTCCTAACTACACTTCTTTGTGTTACAGTCAAGCAGTACATCAAGATGCTCCTCCTCCTAATTTATTAGCAATTGTTGAATTGTATGAGGCGGGAGCTAAGAGAGAAATTGATGTCTTATATATATATTTGCATATATGTATTCTCTTACTCTTTGAATATTTCTACTTCCTTATCTATTACCATATCAGTACCCTATGCGACATCCTGTCTGCTTAAAATGCGCCATAATTTTTAGAGAAACATAAATCTAAGACCAGAATAGCTTGAACTATCAGAATTCCAAAGCCCATAGTCAGTTGTTTGTAGACATTTATGGTTTATATATTCATATTTTTTATTAAATGAATTGTGGGTGGAGTATACGAATTTTATTTCACTCAAAGAAATCTAATTAAATATGAGAGTCAATAGTTTACTACCCAAATGTAAACTCTTTCTACAAGTATAATTTATTTTTAACATGTGAGGTATCTTTCATAAGATTTTACCTGTGGCAAGTATTAGTCCAGAATATAGTCCTTTGTGTTTTGCACTAATTTGGTTATAGTTGGAAAAACATTTACTAGCAATCAATAATTACTGGAGATTAAGGAGAAACAGTACTTTAAAAAAATAGTTGACTAAGCAGTTTGGTGTGAAATCTGAATGGATTGGAACAACTTTCCTAAAATGAAATTCATTCTCAATTAATTAGTGCGTAGGTGGAATTCCCTTTATGGAAAGGAAGAGGCTTTCCAGTGTAGAAGACACTAGAAAGAAAACAGGCCTTATTGTACTAATTCAAAATCACAAATAAAAGAATGGCTTACTAATATGCTCTCTACAACAATAATTTGACTCAACAAAATTACCATTATATATTTACATCTTTTAAAAATGCATCCTGAAATCCCTCCTAGAGAAAGACACTCCTCGTTCCTCGTTGCTTGCCTTCTCTCTCAGTGGGACTGGAAATAAAATGTTATGACTTAAATCACAAGAGGCTAACATCATTTTTAGCAACAAGGGCTGCATAATTTCAAGACTATGAGTGAGTGGCTGACTTTAACTAAAATGTTTCAGTTCTGTGCGTACATAGGTACATAAATAATTCAGAATTAATCCCTGCAGAGGGGACAATGGGAATCGTAAATTATCCATGTGCCGTCCTCAACATTAGAGGCAATGAACCTATAGTAACAAACTATGAGTGTTACTCATTACATACATCTCACAGACACCTTAACCTTTTGAATATTAATTTCCCTCTGTATCTCGTAGCTAGGCAATATCATTTTTTTTTATATTTTCCTTTGTACTCTTTCCTTCATTTCCTTTTCTCTTTTATGAAGCCTCCCAAACCGGAGTTAAACCACAGCTACTGAGTAATGTATTGGAATACATTGATTTACTGCAGAAAGAATTTATTTAAGCTGCACTTATTTTTCAGAACCTCCTTAATATTACTTGTAGCCAACATATAGTGTTTAAAGTGAGGTGTAGCAGACAGACGTCTTTATGAAGACAAACAGGATAGTAATTCTGACTCTACTGGGGTTGACATTGTCCTTTGAATTTCACAAACGTACATCACACTTTTTTTAAAGGCAATGAGCACATTGCAGAATGATCATAGTTTTCAACAAAAGAAAGAAAATAAAGACAAGCTAAAAAGGAAAAAAAATCTCCCAATTGCAAAATTTATTATGGCTTTAATTATTAAATTGGGAAGTTATTTCTTTAGAAGAACATAATGTAATAAAACAATGAATATTATAATTTTGTTTTTAAATTACTTTCTGAGCTAAAAAGCAGTTTAATAAGCTCCATGACTTTTGTGAATAATATCATACAGAGAAAAATGGAATTAATTTATCATAATAACTTATACTTAGTTTCTATCTACTATATAGAAGAAATTGAAACAATTTCCAGGAATTTTTCTCTCAATAAAATGTATAAAAGAAATCGACGCCATTCTTTCTCTATAGAGAAAGAATACCAGGACAGTATACAGACCCTAAGATAGGGTTTAGCCAGACTCCATGCCACAGCAGCAGACCCATGTGCACAACAGAGGGAACTCTTGAAGTTTGGGCTCTGAAGCTGGCCCTTTCCCACCACCCCTGCATGGCTTACTCCTTGTTCTCTTCCAGGCCTTCACCTGCCTTTCAAAAACTTTTCCCGGGACCCAAACTCAAACCAAAACACAGCAATATGGAAGGTCTCTCGCCTCCATTTCTTGTGGAATTTAGCATAAAACTCTCCTGAGACTGGTGAGTACCATTTTTGTGTTTCTGTGCTTGTGGAACAGGTTACATGTTGCTTGCGGGCAAAACTGAGTGCTCCATGCTCTGTCTTGAATGGTGCAGAGATATCTGGAGCTTAACAAATGACTTTGAAAACTGTAACGTGATTGAAAATTTGAACAAGTCCATGAACAACCCCTGTTGGATCTCAGTTAGGTGCTTCTCATCTGAAACTCTGCTGTAATTTGGTTCCCTTTGCATAACCAGCCATTGAGAGATGGTTAGCCCGTAAAGGGGCACCAAGAACTGGATGTGTGTCACTGATTAAGTTTCCTGGGCTTGGGGGGATATCACAGTCAGGCCAGCCTCTTCACTATTTTCTTTCTCGTTTCCCACCTTGTAATGGTGCAGGGACCTACCCAATAGGGACATCCATTCTTGGACTTCTAGCCTCCAGAACAATAGAACAGATAACTGTCTGTTCTTTGCAATGCACTGTCTCAGGTTTTGTGTTACAGAAACAGAAGTGTAATCTCAATACGACTGACAAATGGGACTAAAAAGGGCGTGTGTCCAGGGCAATCCTGTCTTCCTTCTCTGATGTTACTCCACTCTTCACTGAATGTCACGTCCTCCCATTGCTTCCTGTGGACTCGGTCGTTTTCAATCTTGCCCTGTCATTTTTTTTAATAACACTAAGTCTTGCTCTCAACAGAAATCTGATATTAGCCATTTCAGTTTGCTCAACAATTATATATAATTGCATGTATAAATTCTCCTCATATTACACAGTTAAAGGATTTGCTGTCTATTAAAAACATTTCCAGAGTACGCAAGTTATGATGAATACCTTTAAAAATCATTTTCATTTTGCGCCATCAAATCAGTCAGTTCTTTGAAATGATTATAGGTCAGAGTTCAATTCATTTTGTTTGTTTGTTCTGTTTTGGTTTTATTTTTGTTTTCTTGAGACAGGGTTTCACTATGTAGCTCTGGCTGTCCTTGAACTCATTATGTAGACCAGGATGGCCTTAAATTCAGAGAGATATGTGTGCTTCTGTCTCCCAAGTGCTGGGATTAAAGGCATGTGCTACCACTCCAAATATGAGAGTTCAAATCTTATTTAAGAAGTTATAATGTTGTTTTCAAGAAAATCAAAGAAGTTTGACTTTTACCCTAGAATAGACCTTTGATTTTGTGAAACTGAGATGAATTTTTTAATCCATTTTTTTCGTGGGAGTTACTAGTAAAAATTATTACTAAAAAATAAATTCATTAAAAATAACACATAGAGGTTAGGCTTGGGAGTGACTCAGTCAGTAAGTGCCTGCTATACAAACACAAGGACCTTAGCCCATATTCCCAGTACCCAAGGAAAAAGAAATATGATGACACATATCCCTAACCCCTGTGTCTGGGTCTGCTGGAGCAGAGACAGACTCCTGAGGCTACTGTGCTAGGCAGGATGAACTTTAGGTTCAGTTAAGACCTTGTTTCAAATAATGGTATGGAGAGTGACCAAAGAAGACACCTGACCCTGACCTCTACTGTCTGTAAGGAACAATGCATGCACACATGAGTTTGTATCTATCTGTGCACACACCCTTGTGAACATTAACCGCATACATATATATGTGTACACATACATTCATAGACATATTATTCTATAATCCATTTCAATGAAGAAAGCAAAATATTTAATTAGATTCTTACCATTATAATACTCTTATAATTTGTATGGGATTCTGAAACAAAGATTTAAGGTATAACTAAATTATAGCTTTTATATATACAAATATGAACACATTTTTATATATATCTTCAGGACATTCCTCTTTATAATCCAAACCTTTGTCTATCCAAGTTATGAGAAGTGATCATTTAATAATAAATACCAGGGCCTTAGCAAGAATTAATCTTAGTAACACAGTTGTATACAAGCATGATATTTAATTTTATATAATTGAACTTACATAATTCAAGCAATTGAAACCTTTATGTGAACAATAATGATAGTCACTGAGGTTTGTCCTCTCTGGTCCCTTTCTCATATAGCTGACTGGGCCTTTTGTAAGAGGCAAAACTGTTACTTATGAGCTGTCTTGACCTCACCTACTGTGGCATCCACAGGTGCATCTGTTTATATAACCAGCCTTGAAACAAAGAGCCTGGTTATCTCCTGTCCTTTCAAGCTACTTAGCATTTGTTTCTCAGGCATTAGATGCAGAAGACACAAAAATGTTTCATTCTTTTGGGAATGTGGGATGATTCCAACTTTCCCTATGGTATCGGTGAGTTTGCGTCATGACTATCTGAGGAGACTCTTCTCTTAGACATCTTTACAATCTGTCCCTGGATTCTCTACACTGTACAAGAAGGTGGCATTGGGGTGGCACATCTTTTACACCAACTACATTAAATGTGTTCAGAAAGTAACAATTTTTTTTGCTGTTGTTGTTTGATATTTTTCCCAATGCTCATTTGGACATACTTCTGCGATTTACTGTAAATTCTGTATAAAATGAGCATTCTCAGATAATCAGAGCAAAACAAAATAAATGAACAAAGACATAGATATAGACATTGGATTTCCATATTTAATTCCACTCCTTTTAAAGCTAGACTGGTAAGTTAAAAGCAAAATGAGAGAAAACAGTGGTTGTAAGCTTGCTATTTAGTGGCATTCCATAAGGAAAGGGCTGGTAACAGTTTAAATGTTTCCATTGTGAAGGCACCCTGAACATTGTCACCCAGCCAGCGTAATCTTGACCTGAACATGCTTATAGAAATGTGAAATTTATTTTTAAATATTAATATATTGTTTTACCAGATAAAGTGTATGAACAATCTAATCAATTCTGTTTCGTTGAATTGAATAATCAAGACAATTTCAAATGTGTAATGGAGACCAGGTAGTCAACATTCTCCTAAGCTAGAGTTCAATGCCTTGAACACAGATCACACTAAATAAATACTTGTTGAAGGGTAAATGAGAACTACTCCATGTTACACACATCGCAGTCCACAAACTATTTCTTCTTTGATGAAGTTACCTTAATTTCTAAGGATGTACCACTATTTTCAACAGCACAAGAATGGTAATATAATGATATTTGACCTTTTAGCAGGTATTTAATAGAACTAGCTGTAAATTATAAATAATTCCTATAAAATTATGTGCATAGATAGATGTTGGTGCATAATGAGATGGAGTTGCACCACCAAAATGAAAATGTATAATATAGGAGGAAAACTGTGAACATATTGCTGTTCTCATTACAGGGCTGGTAGTAACCTCCATTCACTGCTTGAGCTTACATGTTCATCCCATGAAACAAAGTGTCTGGGCTTATGGAGTTTGCTTATGAACAGAGTATCATTGAAAACAGCAGCTGAGATTATGGGGCCCTGATGCAATGCCGAAGACCACAAGATTGAGGAACCCTTTTCTTGACCTCTAATGCTAATATAACTCCACCTAAACATACAAATTAGATAATAGTGAATGTGCAAATCTAAAACAAATATTATCTTCCCCAATGTAAATCGTGAATTCTTCATTCACTAAAAATAAATATATTCTGTACATTTGAGTGTTGTACCTTATAATAATGTTATATCACAACTTCTATGTGACATTAACAAAGTATGTAAAAATTAAACTTTTTGAAAACATTTAGGCAATTTAACTTTTAAATATTTATATTTGTAATATTAAAGTGACTAGGGTATTTCTAAAAATCAACTCATACTTAACACCCAATTTTTCCTTCCCTTATTTTTGCCCTTGCAATCTTGTTATCTACCATGATCAAACAGTGTGCCCAAGGCTATTTCTTCTACAAGCCAGTATTTCAGGGAATGACCTTCTAATGCTACCAGACATATTATTGCTGCCAACTCGTGGTAATAGTGCATAGAGTAAGGACTAAGATTCTATTATAGGGACTGGGAAAAAATATTGCAAAATAAAAAGTATAGAAGTCTGAGAAGTTATACTTTTCTATACTTTATATAGAGTTACAAATCAAAGTCATACATATTATGACATACTAATATCCAAAAAATAAAATTTCATAGGCTAAGAATTATATTGTACATATGGTAATTACTAAGTAATTCCTATTTAAAAGGTGCTGATTAATTTGTGTATATATCAAGGTATTCTAAATATTATCACTTTCTAAAAATAGATGTCAATTGTAATTTATCAATATTGACAACATAAAAATTTTTTATTTATTTATTATTTTATAGTAACTTGTTCGTTAGAATACTACTACATGACTTTTTATAATAATTTGTTTTGTTCTCTTTCTGTCTCCCCATCCCTACCTCTCTTCTCCCTTCTCTCTCAATCTCTCTGTCTCAATCCATGAACAGGAGATTAGGTACTATCTTAGAAAGAGCCTAGTAAAGGGAAGTCATTTTTCATAATCAGCACGATTTCAGAAACTTTCAGAAGTAGGTGAGACAAAAGGCATTCAAATATTCTTGCAAGTTGTCATTCATTAGACAGAGAAACTAATACCATTGTATTGATCTAAATATGAGGACCCGTGCTTAATAAATATTTAAAGAAAAAAATGTGCAAGAAGAAATTCCTCAATTTAATATGAGTAATTTTATTGTCCACATAATTGAATCAGACTATTGTGTTCTTCTAAAGTGAAAACTTTGCCTTCTTAGGTAGTCAGAGCCCTAGTTTTTGGGATACAAAATATATCCAATTAATATTAGATGATTTGGTCATAAATAAATGAGAGATGGGAAGCTTTAAAAGAATCTTTTGGAAAAGTCCCAACTTATTATCAAATCATAAGTATTTTAAGGCTTTGTTCAAACAGAATAATTCTACTGTCTAAGAAAATGTAGATGTGAAAACTGGTGGCTATACTGTCACTCATTTAACAACTTCATATGGTCCTTGCTCAGAAGGAAATGTTATTGTTAGAGACAGATCTAAACCAAGCTGGGTACAATTCATGATACCAGAATGATACAGCAACTCTAAGAGGTTTCGCTGATAAGCTGAAAAACCTTGTTTTTCTCTGAAGCGTTTAGGTTAGAATTAAACAAAGTATATTTTTATTCAAAGAAACTCTATGCTGATGGGAAATGATTATGTAGATTTCCTAGAGAACAAAGATAAAATACAAAGTTGAAATACGTTTTGTAACATATTGAATAGCACAAAAGAATTTTGTGATTACAAAATGAAAAAGTAAAACACTTAATGCTACTACTAATGGCATGGTTTTTGTATTCTGAGGGGAAAAACTTATAAATTCAAGTTCTCTTACTAATTAAACATTAATTAGTAAGAAAATATTAATTTCTTAATCTCAAATAATAGATAATATTTTCATGAAAGGTGAGACAAAATCCTATTAACATTTGTGGTTTATTTTAACTAATGTATTTTTAAACAAAAGCAAGCAGTCTTGAAAGTTCTAGATTTCAAGTGGCAAAGACAGACAATTTTTGATAAATTTTTATTAGTTCATTTCCTCTTCCTCTTCTAAATAGAGTTGTGGGGTATTTTATTCTTTGGTGTAATGCAGAAAAATACAATTAAAGATACTTGTAAACATGTTTGCTATGATGAAATCTGAATGTTTAAATTAGCTTGAATCTGAGCTCATATTTTCATGACTATTATTTGAGGAATTGTACCTGAATTATCCTATATGGCACAGAGAGATACTTTAGAGTTTCATTTTAAACAAAGCCTCTTCCACACTTTCTCAAATTTTCTCAGGATGATTCAATATTGGATTAAAATAATATCTTAAAAATGTTTAAAAGTGGAGCTAGGAAGATGACTTCCCAGGTGAAAGTCATCTTGTTGTAGAAGTCTGGTTTTTGATTCAATCTGAGTTCAGTTCTGAAATCTACGTAAAGGTTGAAGGAGAGAAGTGAATTCATAAAATTGACCTTTGTCCCCAAACATGTGATAATGTCATTTGTGTGTCTGTGGATGACTAAATACACACACAAAAAAACCCAAAAAAAACACTAGACAGTTTCATAAATATTTCAGAGATCTACGGTACATTAGTTACTTTTTAATCTCTCACAAAGTTAAAACATTAAGTACTTTCATATATAGCCAACTTTTATAGAATATCTTTTAATGCCAATTTTACATTTTTTCAGTAGTACTTACTGAACTATTTGATAAAAGTACAGGAGAAGTAGTTATGATAGCTTATGAACATACATTGTATATTTAAAACAACTAAATAAAATTATAAAAAAATCTCTTAAATTATGTATCCATCTTAAAAGAAACTGGTGACAATTATGCTTGTTTATTAAATGTTCTCTTTCTGATTAATTACAAATGTAGACAATTTGAAATAATTCTATTTCCAGAATATTTGCATTACTTTCTTCCTCTATACATTAAGGAACAAACTATTCTTCTAAATAAGGGAGGACAACAATATTTTGAGAATTATATTTAATTGGAAAGATGGGT
The DNA here is from genome assembly GCA_001685095.1 of Ellobius talpinus. Lineage (NCBI taxonomy): Eukaryota > Metazoa > Chordata > Mammalia > Rodentia > Cricetidae > Ellobius > Ellobius talpinus. The sequence goes on from LOJH01009942.1 coordinate 13,385, forward strand.
TATTAAAATATAGTAGTGAAGATAAGACTAATGTTTATCATAGTAACTAAAACTCAGAAGTGAATCCCTTACTGAGCATTTTTTCAAACCTGGAGAGTATGTTTTAATAGTTTTAGTAACCATAAAACAAAGAACAGGTAATGTACCAAAACAACAATTTTAATAATTTCATTGACCTATAAAGACATATTCTACAAAAAGAAATAGAAGCAATATAGAAATGCAATGTTAATTTTGAGTTAAATCACATTAAATTATAAAATTATGTACACTAAAATGGCTAGACAAACATTTAAAAGGTGATGTAGTATAATTTAAATTGCCAGCATAATTTTGTCCATGTTGTGTAGATTGAATGAAAATCTCAATGTTTTGTCATAATGATTATTTGAAGCCTTGTGAAACAGATAGAATAGATTAACACCTGATGTTATTTCCTTTCATTGGGTATTATGGGTAAAACATAGTTCCTTCAAACTGAGGTGATGAGGGAGATAGAGTGTATGAGGAGAGAGGTTATGTAACATCTCTGACCTCTGATGTAGGAAGTCTTGTATATGTGTCGCTTTTATTGGTTAATGAATAAAGAATATGTCTTGGGCCTGGCAGGGAAGAATAGAGGTAGGCAAGGAAAACTAAACTGAATGCTTGGAGAAAGAAGGCAGAGTCAAGAGACAGCATGTAGCCACTGCCGGGAACAGACCTGTTGGAACCTTACCAGTAAGCCACAGCCACGTGGCAATATACAGATTAATAGAAACGGATTAAATTAAGATGTAAGAGTTAGCCAATAATAAGATAGAGTTAATGGGCCCAGCAGTGGTTTAATGAATACAGTTTCTGTGTGGTTATTTCGAGAGTCTGGGTGGCCGGGAAACAAATAAGCAACCTCCTACCACACACATCCTCTTTCATAAAGATCTCCCAGTCTTGTGGAGAGAGGTGTGCTTTGCAGGTCCCCTTTAAAGATGAGGACCTCACAGGCTTTTATTCTCTTCTCTTGACCAGCTGAGCTCCCATTTTAGTTGATATTTATACAAAAGAACGTCTCTGGCATTGGTTGAGGGATGCACTGATTTAAGAATATAGGAATAGGTCTTTAGAGGTAATTTTATTTATTATATTCATTTTGCAGAATGATAGTATTAGGTTCTCCTCTGTGGCTTATGACCTATCTAGCACAGATTCTATTCTTCCTACCCTTAACACTTCCAAGTATAGTTTTCATTTCATGGTGTCTTAGATTCAATCGAAAAGAAGTTGGTTACTCCCACAATTGTCTTGTCACTTATGGTACAACTAGGCTCGTCTTTCAGACAGATTGGTGTTGTAGCTCCCATGGGTCACTGTTGGATGAGAACGCTGACCACTTTTCTCCTTTTATAGTGTGAATAGCACCTTTATACACCATGAAAGCCAGTCAATAGGGATGAAGATTCCAGCTGAGTACCAGCTTAGCTACTCCATATTTTGTGCTGTCTTTAGCAAAGTGGTCATACCATTGAATTCTTCAGGGGAAGTAAGAATATTGACTATAACCTCTAATGCTTTAAGGACTATTGGATCTCATTTACTAACAACTTAAAAAGAGGTTACCAATAGCGTTTTTAAGGACTGAAAATACCATTTATGTTTATATTTCTTTCTTATTCCAACTAGCTGTATTATCTATGATAATAGAAAAATCCATCTTTCCCTTTTTATTTCTGAACATTCACAACCTTATAAGTGGTAGGCTCTCTATAAATACTTTTAAAGTGAAGCAATTGACATCAAAATCCATGTAGAAATAATTAAAATAGCTATTTTATCAAAAGAATAGAAGAAAGGATTTATTCCTCCCAATGTGCATTTAAAGATAGTGTCTACTCATTTTAGTTTAGAGTGATTCAGATATTAGATAGATGATAGTTATATAGATATATAGATGATAGATACATTGAGAAATAGATACATGATCGCATAAAACTTTTAGAATGCAAGGAGACTTTATTCAAGGGAAGTATATAGAATATTAAGTATTTAAGTAACTATTGGAACATTATCATAGGGAATAAAAAGAAGGCGACACATGAACAAATCATTACTATATTTTTTTCATTACAATTTTAGTTGGACTATGATGGGGTAGATTCTTGTCTAGGGTTAGTTATTACTATGTGTTACACTTCTGTATAGGCTGGAAGGATAAGGATCTTTTCAGAATACACCCAAACAGTTTACTTAGTCTAGATATTGCAGAAGTTCTTTAAAATACTTATTTGCATTTGAAGAGGAAAAGAAGTGTGTTTGGAGGTAATTAGTGACAAAAAAGTCACCTTGTTTTTTATACTTGTAACACACAAAAATAGTTTCATAAATTTACTTTGAGTTACATCATTGATAGTAAATATTTATTAATAAATAGTAGAAGATCACTGAATTATTTACTTGTGATCTATTACTCTGATAAACCATCATGACCAACCACAACTTATACAAGAAAGAATTTAATTGAACTTGTGTTTCTACAGGATTAGAATCCGTGACAGAGTGGCAATTGCATTGTAGCTGAAAAAAAAGTTGAAGGTTCCCATCATTAAAATAAAAGCACAAGTCAGAGAAAAAATAAAATTAAAAAAAATTTAAACTCTCAAAATCTGCCTTCAGTGTACACTTTCTCTTAGAAGATCACACTTCATAGCTCTCCCCAAACAGCCAAAACTGAGGACCGAGCATTCATAGTCCAAGACTATGGGGGACATTTGTCAATCAAGCTACTTCATCCTCATGCTAACAAATACGTTGCCAACAGAAAATGTCCTTACAATTTTTGGTATTGTCATATATTTTCTATGAGCTTTATAAACTTAGAATGTAGTTCATAAATTTGCTTCATTCCTAGAACAAAAATCCCATATTTTCAACTTACCTTCTTATTTAAAAAAGGAAAACAAAATTCCATTGTCTATCTACAAAGTGTTAACAGTTATAAAAAAACTTAAAGTTTAATTAATGTTCTGTGAAAGAAGATGTCAGACTAATTTTTTTTGCTCAATTTAACTATTCCTTTCTAGGAAATTGATCAGGTATTATGTCATGAAGATATATTCATTCTAAATTGATGATTTTTATCATTGAGTTAAATATAAGTAATTCTGAAATGATAATTATTAGCTCTTTACCCTAATTATCTCAACATCTAGGCTAAAACTGAATTATTTTCTTTCCCTTATTTTGACAGCTAACAGCTTTGTTTTTCATTTTGTATATAATTCTTATGCAAATAAATGTGTAAAGTTTTATGTCATCACACATTAGTCACAACTTACCCACTATAAATTTAGTTTCATGGTATTTTTGTATATGTATCATAATGACAGACATATTTAAGGCATGATTTTAAAATTTTTTACACTGTTTTCATATGAAGTAGACTTGACTTTCTTGTACTGACTGTGAGATTGAAAGGCCCAGTCACTGTCCAAGTACCTTAAAATACACCTCTCTGGTTTACGCACAATCCAAGTTTAAGGCATCTGTCTGACTTGTTTAATTTCTTAGTCTTGCTGGTAAAATTTTTGTTTTGATACGATTTCTGTCAAACTTATAATATGCTTTCTATGCATCAAAAATTCATTATCAGTTACAACCTTCAAAATCATTAGGAACCCACTGATCATGGAAAATATGGAAACAAACAAGAGTATTCTAAGTTGATGTTCATTGTTTCAAACACACTTTTCCTAAGAGTTATTTTAATTTTAAAATTAACAAAAGAGAAAGAGAGGCTAGAGAATTATTCACCAGGAGGTACGTGAAGGCTATCAGGCATCAGCTAATGACTTGCTCTTAGGTTAGGCTGGACCTGGGTCACAAAGGTAAGCATCTCGCTATTATTCGGCCAACTTTATATCATTCAAGTCAAGCTTGAAAAAAAGCACATTTCAGATGTTGACTTTTGCTTTCCCCCAGATGCATGTGATCTTTGGAGGAGAAAAGGACAGCATTAGGCCCTTGGTGCTGGTATTTTCATGTCTTTCTCAAAGCTGCAGCCATGCTGTGTCCCTTGGAGATGTTCTTTTACTGGACTGTCCCCCAATGAAACTGGGTCTTGAAGTGTCAATGGCATCAAGAGAGATCATAAGACACCCCTCTAAATCTGCCTCTGGTTGATGTTAGTCCTGCTGGCTCTGTGGATTCTGGTCATAGCTGCCAACTTTCTCTTTGAAACTTCATCCTTTTCATTATGTTTAGGTGCCTCTCAAGTCGCTGAGCTTTGGTCCAGACTCAAAATCAAATTTCTTTCTTCTTGTCTCTCTCTGACTGATCTCAGAGATATTACAAAGTGCATTAAATCTCCAAAGAGAGACAGGACTTGAAAGTGCTACTTCACTTTTGTGTTAACTCACAAAAGTCAGTATCTCCGACTGATCACATATGAAAGAACCCTTAAAAAGAACAGTATCACATTTAAAAAAAAATAAAGCATTGAAAGTTCTCTTCTGGGTCTACCTTCTTTTAGACTCTTCATCCTGATGTAATGGTGGGGGTAGGTAGGTGGAAACTTCATTTAAAAATTAATGATTAGCAAATTTGGAAAATTTTAAAGTATGTCTAGATATTTTATGCTTTGCCGGAGTTACTGGCGGTATATGTATTTGATCTATTTGAATAATTCAATTAATTATTTGAGAAGAGTTTTTGATTTTGAGAAATGAATCTCTTTACCACTGACTTCTACAAAATACTATTTAGTGGTAATACTAGTGGTAGATTTACAAAATTATATCATTTTAAAAATATAAAATTAGGATTAATCCTTTAGACAAGGTTGATTTTATCTTTAATCCTCATAAGAAAAATGAAGATTAAATGATGGTCAGGTTTTAATAAAGAAAAGAAATTAACAAAGATAAGAAATGAGAGTATTAAGAGAGTTATGACTGAAGTCTAGAAAGGTCTCAGGAAAAAGGATATTAACTTTAAGATGTTAGTCAGGGGGTATGAACTTCTTGAAGACAAGATGGAATAAAGCTCAGTGAGTTTAAGCAGGTTCAACTTTATCATGATAGCATTTGTTTGCAATAGTTGTGTTAAAGAGATAGCATCCAGACACATTCAAAGTGTTCTTCCAACATACTGCATAATTCCAAGAATTTTTCATTTTAACTTTTAATATCAAGATAAAACAGCAATCCTTGATCTCCCCTATTATGAAAAATTATTAGCGTATGGAAAGTTATGTATAGACATTATTTTCATTATTTTTCCCATCACTTCAATCTCTCCAAACCAGCCTTCCTGACATGAGGAACATTTAACTTAATTGCAAAATGCAGCTACATGTTATTTTCTGATTTCCTTTTTATATCCTCTTCATGTGAACACTATAAAAATAGGAAACAGAGACAACAAACTTCATGATGTCTGACATAATGTATATCTGATATATTTAATATGAAAATTATTTTTGTTTTTCAACTAATCTTTTGTACACAATCATTTTACACATAAGAAAGACAAAACAAGTCTACAAAATAATCCTTCTTTGTGAAGTTTTATGACTGTTGTAAAATTGATAATTCCCCTTTTCTTCTTCAGTGTTAAGCAAATGTTAGAACCCTTATCTGTACCTTGAGACAATATTAATAAGAGTATTTTTATCATATATAGCAACCTTAAAACTTTGAATACTATTGAACAAAACAGATATTACATGTAAGCTTAAGAGCCCTATGGCTAGAGTTGATAGACAGTGACAGGGCATAAGGGTTTAGTTAATAACTCAGTGTTCTCTACTCAGAGCACTTGACAACTTAAATTTGATTTTCAGATATAGAAACATATTTTTCTACAATCTGCTTTCTAGCCCATTCATTTGTAATTATTTTATTTTTCAGATAAGCAGCACTACACCTCACTGGATGGCTCTCCAGATAATTGGTAAGGTAAACTAAAATATTGCATATCCTTCACTAATAAATTACCTATACCATATAGAATAAAAGAAAAATGTTAGCATATTATGCATAGATTTAATATATAGGTCAATTATATTATTCGTTCCTTATTTTATATTATTTATATTATAAGTAAATGGTTAATATCAATAAACAAATAATTTACATTATTTTGTAAGTATAAAGATGTCCATCTAGTTTGTTAAATAAATTATGAATCTCACTAAATGGTGAACATAATGGTAGAAAAGGAAGCAAAAAGCTTGGAAACAAAGTTTTTACTTGAGAAACTACTTACTCTTTTTGATGCATGTAACTTACTAATTTGATCTGTGTTTCTCACAAATATCTATTCTTATCTTGTGATTTGTTCAATGCTGAATATTACTTGACACACCAGTCATATTCACTCATCCTCCTAAGAGGTACATGGTGAAGACAAGCATACGATCATTTCAAGCTAATAATTCTGGATATAGAAATGCCAAAAAAATATTTTCAGCAATACAAATCTCACATATGTTTATGTCAGATGCAATGCCTTAACCATGATCAAATGTGGTTCCCATCTGCAGTTATGTCTCTATTTATCTTGCACATCTATTTCTTTCTTGTTCCGTTTTCATCTTCAGATGGAAACAATAAGTAGACAATGAAAACTGGAGTTTACAATATGAAATTTCTATTTTCCCAAACAAGTTAGATAAAAATGGCAAACTAACTTCATGGTGTACTTGTTTGTAAGATTGCAGATCTTATGTTGACATAACTTAAACAACTTGACAAGAATATTCAAGGAAGCCATTGGCTGCATCATTACATGACTATGTTCTTTTTTCTCTAAAAAATTACCTTTAAAAAATCGAGTCTTTAAAATTTCCTTCAAGATATATAGTAGGGTTTATTGGGATATTGTGAGGGAATATGTGAAACACTTAGTGATCATCTTAAATTGTTAGAGCCTCCATTTTTATTGTTACTTTTAACAGAGAAAGAAAAGCATCTCGTCATTATTTCAGTGTGGAAATCTGCAAAGAGAGAAGTTAAACAAGCATAGAACTCAGGGTGAACTTCAGCTTCAGAAAGAAAAATACTGAGATGAACTAAAGTTTTTATCAGGTGTATTAAGCTTTATACAATAAATTAATTAACTTTAAAAAAGCAATTAACACAGATGCCCTATCAAACACTAAAGGAAACACAGATGGGGTTCTATCAAGTGCTCTAAGACTCATTTATAAAAATATGCATAATTATTTTGAGCATCTGAATTCCTATAAATAAACACGTTAAATTAAAACCATATATGAATTGCTCTCAATTCAAACACTCTTTTACGTAATATGTAATATATTTGAGGGGTAAGGTGCTATTTGTGCCTAGTATTTTATGGAAAATAGTAGGTGAGAAACATACACATGCAGGGAATTTCTTTAAGTAAACAAGAAATCTGTCCAATATCGCAGTGCACACTTGCTGGTGGTATATTGCTTTTCATAGCTAGTCCCTCATATGTTATCTTTAGGAGTTCAACCATTTACTTGATAAAAAATGTAAAATTAAGGAAACTTTGTATGTATATATCTTTATATCTTAAAGATTTATTACCCTCTTTTAAGTTATCTTTATTTTCTGGTTTTGGAAGCTCATATTATTTGTTTTATACTGATATTAACTGTGCTGAAATTTTATTTTTCAGCTGATGATTGAAATGAAAGTACCTAAATTTAATAATCATTGCAGCAAGATATTTTACTCTAATGATATTAGTGGGGAATTTTGTTTTATTTTGCTTTTTGTTTATCTTTTAAAGATCTGTTTTGAAAGTGATTCTATGGCCCTGAGAAGTATATAGAACAAAACTTAAATTTTTGACTCTCTTTCGGACTAGACTAAATGTCTTTTCTACCAAGATTATGTACAGTTTTCAACACTTTATTCTTTTGCTGTGTCTGTTTTGTTAGTGGTGTACCGCCCTCCAACACACACATCACACATACACTTGCCCCTGGACATATGTATGTAAATGTATTAACTGATGTTGGGATGAAAGGCTTAAGGTGAGATGTGAAAAGGCTCCATGAGCAATGAGCAGGGTTTTTTTTTAATTTTATAGTCAGTCTTTCAGGTACCCCTGTTTGAAGCATATTATGTAATATAGTTGCCTTTGACGTTGTTCGTTACCCTTCCAAATGGACACGAATAATTAATGCACAGCCATCGAGTGACACAAATATGGCCTCGGTTGCATTGTTGAACATGCTAAATAATTTAAAAAGCACAGAGGACTCTCTAATACTTGGTGGGGGAGGGAAAACCATACCCATTTTGAGGGCGCACGGAATGGGGGGGTCTTTGCTTTTTTGTTTCTATTGAATGCATTTGGGCTGTACAGCTGGAAAGGGCATTCCTATAGGACTTTAAAGGCAAAGTAGAAAAATGACATAAAAGCCTTGCTTGGATTTGATTGATGCACTCTCATATTTGAAGTTCACTCAGAGCTTTGTGCTAGAAGGCCTGGGTCACTCTATCCAGTACTCTAATGAGACTGTGTGAGAACACTTCCAGCGCTGGAGACCTTGCTTTAATCAGAGATTGGAAAACACTCCTGACTGATAGGCTCCAGAGTCGGACCTAAACAGAAAATAACATGCTCAATTTGGCCTCGGAAGGTGGGTTGAGCAAATCTTTGTGATGTATTGGAGCATTTGCCGAGTGCAAGTGCACGTGGGGTGGCTCCTATTTCTGTCGGCAAATACAAATTTTTCACTCAGCAGGCATAATCAGAGCTAACTCTAGAGGAGAAATAACAAAAACTCAACAGCCCTTAGCAACTCAGCATGGCATAGAGGGATTTAAGACTTGAGCATTTTATCTCCATCAGTATGAAAATGTATGAGGAAATCTGAACTCTGAGTGTGCAAATAAACACATTTAACATGTTGTAAGCCACGGATTTTCTCCTGGTCCTGTGCTGCGGACATTCATTTATTTTCTTATGTTTCATTTAAAGTTTTTAAAGTTTAATTTTTTTCTAATGTGAACAGATTAACCATAACATAATTTGGATGATCTAAAGATAAAGCAATCAGCATCTCTCAGTGGATTACTTATGTCCTATTTTGCGTTGAAAATTATGAATGACAAACACAGAATGACATGGGCAAATATTCCTGTACAACTTACTGGGAACCCTAATGGAGACCTGAGTCAGAAACATATTTAGAATTTACTTATGGAAATTAATAATATCATTTTAATAACTCAATCATGAAAATAACCAATCAAGTTTAAACAACCTAAATTATATTTTTCTAGTTACACGAATCATACTTACTAAATGAATGTTTTTAAAATATCAAAAAAATGGATTTTATCATCAAAACTTGGACCCTTTAAGAATAAAACATGGCTTATTTTAATAAGGAAGGAAGCAAACTGAAACATTATAACATTATCTTGTGAAACTATGATATTTATTATTCAACATACAGAAGATGTGTGTGTGTGTGTGTGTGTGTGTGTGTGTGTAGGGATTAATGTATGTACATGTTTGCATCTGCACCTGAGGACAGAATTGATGTTAGTTGTCCTCCTCAATATCTCTCTGATTTTTATATTAAGACTGGGTCTCTCACTGACCCTGGATCTTGCCTGTTCCACTAGACCAGCTGACGCAGGCTGCAAGGACTTCCCTGCGAGGACTCTCCAGGGCTGCACTTAGGAGAAGCCAGAAATACAGCTGCAACTGAAACACTCGACTTTTTGTGGGTCCTGTGGTTATGACACAGATCCACATGCTCACTTAGTAAGTCCTTTATCAACGGCGTTATTGCCCAGGAGCATGCCTTTCCCTCCATGTGCAGAAAACTTGAAGTGACGCAGACTCTGCCTCAGTCACTTTTCAGAAACATGATTCCTTCAAACCGTTTTGCACACTAGTTAATAGTGTATAGTTTAGTTCTTCTAACAGCAGGAAGATGTTGGTTCTAGGCTTTATCAATTTACTATCAGTTAAAATATTAGATGTAATATTTAAGGATTTAAGAAAATATTAATAAGCACTCCCCCCGCCCATATTTTCCACCTGACTCTGCAGGAACTGGAGTGACAATGGCACTCAAAAGATTGTAACCTAGTTCTAATTTCAGGGCACTAAAACATTTTCTTAACTAGAAAATAATAGATCCCCAGACCAAGACAAAAAAATCAAGAAAATTTCGTTTCTCTCCTATTTTCCTATACTCAATCTATTTTCCTTCAAAACCATTGGAAATAATGAAATGAATGAAACTTCCAAATCAGAGGATTCTGCCTCTCATTCTTAGGGAATCAAGAAGAATTAATGCAGCTTAAGTTTTGGACAAAATATTTACCCAGATATTCTAACTTTTTCTTAGATTGGTATTCAGAGGACATAAAAATTATTTACTAGAAACTAAATTGTTTAACCCCATCTCTCCCTTCCTTCTCTCATATTTTATTACTTAAATAATGTGTAAAAATTAACCTGAAATTAGTGTATCTCATAAACCAAATAATCCAACTTTTGTCATTTTATGTAATATGATTTTCATAAATGTTTGTGTATTTCATAAGCTGAAAGTTTGTTGAATAAGTCAATAATATAAACATTAAAATATAAATGCATATATTATATACAACTATATGACTATTGAATTATACAAACACAAAAAATTACTATTTAATCATGTTGCAAATATTTAATATTTGTGTATAAAATGGCTTTTAACTCAACATTGCCATTTTTACATCTCTAGACTTCATGTACTGTCAGGTACTTGTAATTTTAAGAAAGGCTCTATTTACTTGAAATGCTCTTGTTTAAAGGTGAGATATAAGATTTTCTGTAACTGTGAAAGATACTAGTAAGATGTAAGAGGTTAATGGATCATACACTCAATAAAATAATACAAAAATCAGCATATAAAATATCATAATAGTCAGGCTAAACATGAAAGCATGGTATTTACTTAGCACAGAAAATGTTCTGTGATCAATTCCTTTTTATATTGATTTTTATTGAACTCTACATTTTTCTCTGCTCCCATCCCTGCCTCTCTCTCTCACACACACACACACACAAACACACACAGAGAGAAAGAGAGACAGAGACAGAGAGAAAGAGATAAGAGAGCAAGAAAAAGAAAGAATGAAAAGAAGAAATCAAAGATATTATAGTGCTGTTAAATGGTTAGATGGATAAAGCTTTGTTTATGCATGGTCTTACTTTGTGGTATCATGTCCCCATGTTTTGGCAAATAGTAAGTTGACACATATAATGATATTAACTATACCAGAGAAATAATTTTATATAAGATACAATTAATGTCACTTATAGGTATAACTATTCCCTTCCTCTTTTGAATTGAATCAAGTTTAATACTGATTTTTTCAATGATGCCTTCTAAGTGGTAGTCAGAGTGGAGCTTTTCAAAGTCAGGGTAACAAAATGATTTTGAGCATGGTCACTTCTTCTAGGTGAGTTACTTCTCTGAAATGTCTGCAGTCTTCAGTCCATTCTCTATGTGGTTGTCAGAGTAATTGTTTAACATTTAAATCTGTTTTGATTATTAATTTTCTCATAAAAATATTTGATAGCTCTCTACTATCGCCAGATGAATATGGAGGATAGCCTCTTTATAGAAAAAGCATCCTTACCAATCTATCATTTTCATGTTTTTTCCTTTTTATTATAACCTCAATTCATTTTTAAAATATATCTGATCTTCCCAATCTCTCTTTTTTATAGTCAAAATAAATAAATTTTAGAAAATCTGTTCATGTCCTTTGTACCATTTCTCAACATCTTCTCAGCTTATGAAAGGCTGGAAGAGAATCTTTCCTGTCAGCAATAGGAACTTACTCAGTTACTGTTAATAATTACTTCATCATTATTAATGGTTACTTCATTGTGCCTATCAATTTGTTTAATATCATATGATTAAAAACTTGTTTGACCTTGTTCCAAGTGTTAAACTAAGCTTATATTTAGTTCATTGAAACATATTAGGTGTACACTCTTGATTAATTTATGAATCAGTCATCTGAGAATCCATACCAAGTTGAAATAAGTGGTGTTTATTTAACTAACGTTTCCAAGGCCCTGGCTTCAGCCCCTAGCTTTGTAAAAAGAAAAAAAAAATGTTAACACTTGTTACAATTATTTGATATTGATCTTAAAAGGACACCCATTTCTCTCTTGTCAACTATATTTATTCAGAAACAAAAATCCTAGGTAATCAGTCACCTTCACTTAAATGAGGTACTTTAAAACTAAGTTAATCATTTGAATAGAAACCTTCAGTTAAGTAACTTTCATAATTTTCATTCCAATACAGACACATTAACTTGTCTTCATTCTACCTATATGTTAAAATAAACTATATTATTAAGAGGGCATGAGAAAATGACAGTTGCTCATTTCCGTAAAGTGATGGGAGAGTGATGCTCGAAGATGGCTTAGTAACTACATTGGTACTCACTAGCAGAGACATTTACTTAATAACTACAGCTACATAGCATCCCTTTCTACATTGGTACTCACTAGCAGAGACATTTACTTCCAGCCCCATCCCCCAAAAACACATCTGAAAGTTTATACATTTGCCAGCCAGTGAATATAATATGCAGCAAATTTTTCTTAAATAATTTATGCAATAATTAAATATATCTGCCATGCTTCATGCACCCATTCACATTTGAGGTCCAAAACTTATTTTCTGTATGTGAAATAATGTTTAAATATTTAACTGATGATTTGCTGGATATATTTATCTCTGCAGCTTTTTCACAATAAAAATTATAAGAAAAACATAAAAATGAGAATTATTGAACAAACATTAATGTGAATATCTACTTTGTTTATATTCAGCTTCCTAAAATGTAAAGGTTAACAAGGAAATAGAAGGTCACAGGAATAAGGCTAATTATCTCATGAAACATGTTACAGTTAAGGAAAATACCTAAACTCAATTAAAGGAAAGAAGTATTTTTAAAGGACACAAGTCATATGGAAACATGAATGTGGAAAATATTAAAAAGTAAAACATTTCAGAAACTTGTATATAAGAATATGTTAAAGACAAGTGACTAAGGCACCCCAGCAAGAGCAGCAAGTGCTTCTAACTTCTGAGCCATATCTTCAATCCCTATAAATATTTTCTTATGTAAAACACTTTTTCTATAACAATTTAGGCAGGTAATTAACTAGACATTTTATTGAGAGGGAAATTGCGTAGCACTGACAATAGAGATAAAAACAACATTTATTTGGTTTACCCATATACAATTCCAACCTCAAGTTTGTTACCTCTTAGCACAAAGCACCCACTGCTTTCTAACTCACATAACTGGTGTCTGTGGGCAAAGAATGAAAGAAAGTTGATGGTCATATCAACAGTCTCAAAATTGGTTTTGCTGAGTATTCTTTAAGAGGAAATTTTGCTATTGCATAGTCAGTCTATTTAATGCAGCATTCTTTTGCTCTCTCAGTTAATAAGTCTTACGGAAAGATTAATCTTCAGGTTTGTGGGAGGTGACTAATAAGCCTTCATTTGATCTCTGGGGAAACACTACAGAAAACAGAAAAGAAATTTAAAAATTTGTTCACCATGTTCTTTGAAATCTTCTGAAAACAAACAGAAAAGCAGGACAAAAGGGCAGTTTTGTTTATTGATGGAGAAGAGGGGCACTAACTCTTCTTCCACTCTGACAATAAATTCTAAGGCTGGTCAGAGCTGATCGCGTGCACTCACCTGCAGAGCTTGCTTACTGAAACCAAGCATCTGCTGTCTCTTTACTTGCTGTCCTCACAATCCAAAGAACTGAAATTCCATCAAAAGATTTTTAGTCTTTTTCTTCTCTTTTTCTTCCTCCATTCCTTAAAAGGATGTGTTAAAATTTGTTGTGTTTTCAAACACCAGACTCATTATGCTTGGTTCGCCTTTCTTTCAAAAACTGCACAGTAAATATTGCAAGTGACCCAGGAAGAGACCCTGGTGTTAGATGGTGAGAGTTCCCTAGAAAACAGTGTAAGTGTCCAGAAGGAGACAAGGAGACAGACCCTGGTGTTAGCTGGTGAGAGTTCCTGGGGGGGACACAAAAAACGATGTACAGCTGAGATCAGACTCGTTATTCAGTGGCATCTGAGAAAAGCAGTTTTGTGTGTAATTGCTTTTGTTAATGCTTTTTATCATTTTTTTCCCTTTTCGAAAATAGTTTGTTCTTATAAAACAGTGGGTTTTATCTAATACATGGTGTGACAGGATAAGAGTCATAACAAAAGAAATATCAGCTTACAATTTTCCTACTAAAATTATACTAAATATTTCTATTTAAATGCTCCTTTTGATAAGTTTCATGTTGCTCAGTTTCTTTCAAAATTAGATTACTGTTGTGAAGATTTGAGATGTATAATAATTTCAATAGTATTAAAAATCTTTAAACTTGAGAAGGGAGGAGTTAAAATACATGATTTCTTTTCTGAAGGAAAGGAACTCGAGCTTTTAAAATCAAGGGTGTCGGCGGAATCCAAGGTCTAAGTTTCCTGCAAACTATTTCAAATGCTGGGTGTTACTAGG
>LOJH01009943.1:0-27927 GCA_001685095.1 Ellobius talpinus
AATGTTCGGCCTCCTCAGAACTCGAGGTTTCATACAAGAAAGCATCCAAGGCAGAATCATTAACTCTTTGGCACAAAGACCGTGCAACAGTCAAGGCAGATAAAAGAAACAGGAAGGAAAATATAGTCCAGATATAGCGTGGCCAGGAACATGTTGATCGAGGATGAGAAGGCGAGTCAGGCTTTTTTATTTGGCCGACTGCCAAGGATCCGCAGGGGGCATCACTCCAAGAAGCTCCAACCCCTCACCTAACGCCGACTCCCACCATCTAGACATTCTGTCATACAGGTGCCAGCGTAGGTATGGCAGTTCCCCATTTTTTATTTTTTAAGGAAAACTCGAACAACATCTTCAGTGGGGTTGGCACACCTGAAGACAGACTTTAGCAGAGGGACCTCTAAAAGGCAGGAGCAGTGGAGTCTGAGCAGTGGAGAGTGCAGGGGCATATTTGAACATGATCTTTATAGGGGAGCATAGTTAGATGGTGCTGTGATTTTGCTGTGTTTGACCAGGCAATTGGGGTTATGGAAAAAAGTTTCATATTGCCTTTTGTACTGCTGGTGTATTGCACCATCTCTGCTTTTCTCTGCCAGGTTATTTTTTGAACATACTTGGGCTGGGCCCTGAACAAAACAAGCTCTTCTGTGAAGCTCAGAGTGTCTCAAAAGGCTTAGTCTGGTATCTGGGCAGGTCTTTAGGGTGTGTGTCCAGGAATCACTCAACACATAGCACATCTAAGTTGAATAGTCAAATGTTTTGGTAGTAGCTATGTAGAGGAAATTTTTTTTAAAGTCCCACTTTGCCAGGTAGTCTCTAAAGGAACAGAACTGATAGCATGCATATATATAATGCATACATTTATATGTATTTCCATAATATATAAGTATATATGTATGTAGTAGATATATGTATGATATATGTGTGTATATATGTAGATACATGCACGTATGTACATATACACATATATGGTATATAGGGGATTTCTTAAGACTGGCTTATAGACTATGATCTGAGTAGTTCATCAATGACTGTCTTATGACAGAAAGACTGAGAATCTGGTGGTTGTTCCATCTATATGGTTGGATGCCTCAGCAGGCCCAGTTTGATGCTGGAATCTGAAGGAAGACTGAAGGGCTTTCTTGTCTTCCATCTGTGTTAAAATTCCAAAGATGTTAGATTTAAGAGCAGCTGCAGCAACAGAATAGATGGACTTGACAGAGTGAAGGAAACAGGAAAAGGCAAGACTTCCTCCTTTTACCTGGGCTACCATTAGGTGATGTGGCCCAGATTTTGGATGAGTCCTCCTGCTTCAATTAATCTGATTAAGAAAATCCCTCACAGGAGTGCCCAGAATCTTGGGTTTTAGTTGATTCCATGTGTAGTCACATTGACAATCAAGATTAGTCATCATCAAGAGTCATTGGAGTTTGACATTTAAGTATTAAGTTGCATTATCATGTTTATTATATGATGCCTTGGAAATTAGCAAAGACATGGTGATCAACTTTAAAACCTTGCCAACCATTGCTATGAATGATTTGTTTTAATTGTGTTTCAGTATAACTTTGAAATTTATGTATTTTCCCTTTTTTGTTTTCCTTTAAAGGGTTCTAGGTCCGGTGTGAGTGTTGGCTCTCGGAGCCTTAACTTGTCAAGAAGAGACTCAGAAAGCACCCGCCATGACTCAGAGACCGAAGATATGTTATGGGATGACCTTCTCCATGGCCCAGAGTGCCGGTCATCTGTCACCAGTGACAGTGAGGGGACTCATGTAAATACCCTTCATTCAGAGACGAAACGTGACCCCAAAGAAGATGTTTTTCAGCAGGTACATGAGGATAACTATTAAAACAGTGTGCTAGTTAGTGTTTGCCTACTTGACAAAAACTACAGTCACCTAGGAAGAGGGATGCTCAGTTGTGGAATTGCCTCCATCAGATTGGTCTATTTGCAAGTCTGTGGGACATTTTCTTGATTGCTTATTGATGTGCAAGGGTGGTCTGGGTCATAGAAGAAACGTATCAGAGCAGCACTTCTGTGTAGTTTCTGCTTTCGTTTTTTTGGAGTCCCTGCTCTGACTTCCCTCAGTTTTGAACTGTGACCTGGGAGTTTTAAGGTGAGATAAACCCTTTCCTTCCCAAGTTGCTTTTGGTCAGTGTTTTACCACGGCAACAGAAAAAGAACTAGAATGGATAGCTGATACTTACTCCATTCTTAGCATTTGTCAGCCACTGTATCATGGTATTTAACTTGCCAGAAGTCTTATAAGGGTACTGTTGTCATCCACAGTTTAGAGATGGGGAAGCTGAGCATAGCTTGTAAGAGAGGATGTTGAGATGAGAACCTGAGAATACTCTGCAGTTGCCTTGACCTGAATTTTTCTTCATAATACTTTTCTCGTTTTCCTTCAGATGATCTTTACTGTTCTTTTTCCCTGAGTGGCATTGTTTGATTGGTACTCTGTTTTATGATATGTTGAATTTCGTGTTTCATAAAAATTATGCAGTATTGCTTTCTTCTCTTCTAAGCACAAATCAAGTGATAGTTTTGATCTCAGGTTTGATTTTAGTCTAGAATCATATATTCCTTAGAAGATACTTGATTTCATTCTACATCTGTAGAATTTATTTTTAGCCACTTGTCACATGCTAAAATAGTTTTAGGAATACTGCGAGGAAGCTAGAGTAATGCATGGCAAGAGTATGAGCCTCCTTGGGGCCAGTGCACCTCTGCTGAAGCCCTGGGGCTGGTGCTTGTATGTCCCCATTGATGGTGGGGAGAAGGATTAGCAGTTGGTTCTCATGGCAGTCTTGAATGGCTAATAATTCTTCGGTTTTTATGCTTTTGCCTGTTTCAAAACTGCCTTGCACATAGCAGTGGGGTTTTTTTTGTTTTGTTTTGTTTTGTTTTTATTGCCAGTGAAGACACGGAAAAGGTTTGGCATTTATGTTTGGACTTCTGGGGAGCAGTCATTTTTTTATTTGCTCTAACACAGCTTCATTCCTTACCTGCTTGGTACATGTGTGCTGTAACTCGGCTGACCTCTTGCTGGTGTTTGAAGCACCAGCCCACGTGTGCTTCTGAACCTCTGCACACCGTCTCTTTGTCTGGGAAGTACCTTTATCTGGGAAGCACCTTTGCTCTTTGGCTTATTCCTCATTTTCTTGACAGGTTTTGGTTGAAGTTCTGGGCTCCTTTGGAATCCTTTCCTGTGCACTTATCTAGCACGTGCTTTCCTGTTCACTTCTCAAGCATGCGCTCTTTTCCTCGGCATGCTATCTAGTGACTTTGTGTCTCCTTTAGTAGTCTTTAAGTGACTAGATTGCAAGGCCATGTGTCCTTTTGTCCTGTAGCTCATGCTAGCTTGGCATTTGCTATATAGCCCAGTTTGGCCTTAAGCTTGCTATCCTCTGCTTCAGCTTCCTGAGTCCTAAGATTACAGGCATGCAGTGCTGCAGTGTATCCTGACTTGAAGCATGTCCTGCAACAGGTACTTGATGGATATTGACAACAGTTGATTTATATAGTGAATACATCAGTGAAATCAGTAAATGTTCATCATCTTTTTGTGGCATAAAAAGAAGTCATCCACATGTCCTCCCTTTCTAGCAGATACCTGCCATGTGCTCCTGTTCTAGAAGCTTCACTTTAGCTTGTGGGCACAATGGTATGGATGATACACTCTCTGATTTCAGAGAAAAATTGGGCTTAAGGGTGTGGTAAGGACCAGTTGGAGAAAAGACTCTTGAAGTGATACCCATCAATAAGACAGTCCCAGCAGAGGAGAGTGGGGATGGTGTCATGGTGACTACCACTTCTGACTTTGGGCCATTATGTTTTTTCCTGGTCTTAAGGCCTCAAAATATCCCAGCTGTTTGTATGGCCTCCTCACTTTCTGCTACTACTAGTGCAGTCTGTGGCTCTAGAGGTGCTTTCCTTTATACCGTGTGCCCTCCATACCTTTAGAGAGCCAGTGACCTTGGACATCCAGGATCCTAGCTCTCCAGATGAGACCACCACACAGGTCTTTCTCAGAGTGATAGGTTTTGAGATAGAGAATGAATGTATTGATAAAACTAAACCCTGGATTCTGGAAGCTGGATAGAAAGAGAGAAGAACTATCAGGAAAGATGGAATGGATAGAGACTGTTTTGTATCTTTCTTCCTAGAACCATTTATTCTGGCTTCAGAATTCAAGTCCTGCCTCTGAGCGAGTTAGTGCAATAATCTGGGAAGGAAATGAGTGCAAAAAGATGGACATGTCTGTGTTGGAGATAAGCGGCATCATCATGAGCAGGGTAAGAGTATGTGCTTCTGATTTCTTGAAAACACACTCACAGAATGGGCTATTCAGTGAGAATCTATTTAACAGCACTGGCTAGTTTTATGTCAACTTGACCCAAGCCAAAGTCATCTGAGAAGAGGGAATGAACTTCAATTAAGAAAATACCTCCATAAAATCCTGTTGTAGGGCATTTTCTTAGTCATTATTTGGGAGGGCCCAGCCCATGGTGGATGGTGTTATCCCTGAGCTGATGGTCCTGGGTTCTATAAGAAAGCAGGCTGAGCAAGCAATGAGGAGCAAACCAGTAAGCAACACTCCTCCGTGGCCTCTGCATCAGCTCCTGCCTCCTGTCCTGACTTCCCTGGAAGTATAAGGGGAAGTAAACCCTTTCTTCCACATTTTGCTTTTGGTCATGTTGTCTCATCACAGCAATAAGTAACCCTAATTAAGACAAGTTGTAACTTTGATTTGGAAAGAGATTTTGAAGTAGTCTTTTGTTGGTGGACTTTACACTTTGCATCATCAGATGCTTAGGTTTGTCTGCTGTCATTACTTATTGACTGAAGCCTAGTTTGTAGCAAGTCTTGAGTCTGTTGACATCATCCCCTCTTTGGTGCTGGAGATTGAAACCAGGGCCTCTGACATGCTTAGCTCTAATGCCAGACCAAATCTTTGTCGTCTTATGTGTATTCCTTTTAAGATTCATCTTTAATATTCTAAATTGTATTTGATAAATACTTCTGGTACTTTTACTCCCTGTCCCTGTGTGGTACTGATGGACATTTTAAATCGGGTTTCAGGTCAATGCTTACCAGCAAGGAGTCGGCTATCAGATGCTGGGGAACGCTGTCACCATTGGCTTAGCATTTTTCCCGTTTTTATATCGGCTTTTCAGAGAGAAGAGTTTTGACCAACTAAAGTCCATCTCAGCAGAGGAGGTCCTGACCCTCTTCTGTGGTGCACCACCTGTTACACCTGTTGTTATTTTGTCTATAATTAATTTTTTTGAAAGACTGTGTCTTACTTGGATGTTTTTTTTCATGATGTGTGTGGCAGAGAGAACATATAAGCAGGTGAGTGGACGGACAGACAGCATTTGGCCCCTCTGCCTCCATTTGGCACTCCATTGGGTCATTTTATTCCTTTGACTTTGAGACTTGCACATTTAATGTTCATATTGTTGACATTTGAAAAACACGTTATAATCTGAAATCTTTAAAAATATTTTAATGTTCTGTTTTTTGGCGGCTTCATATTTTGATCAATTTACCCGTTACCCTCTCTCATCTTTCCCTCTCACTCCTGCAGAACCCCCTTTTCTTCTCACCAAGTCTCCTTTCCATTTTTTTTTTCAAATGGCCTGAGTTTTATCAGGTTGCTTGCATGAGTGTGGGTATAGGGTTATTAACTAGAGGGAGACAACTCAGTAGATACACCACAGATGAAAAACTACCCATCCCTGCTCTCCATCTTGTCCAGTCTTATGCAGCCATGAGTGCAACAGCCATGTCATCTGAAGTTTTGCTGAAGCCTGTGTGTAGAAACAAGTAGTATATGTTGCTGACTGCTCAGCATCAGGGCCTTGCATTTTATCCATAGCAGTACAGTGTCAGAGTCATAATAGTTTTGTAAAAATGGCCAAGGAAAGAAATGGACTGAAATATGATGAGTTTTATGTATCAAGGATTTCCTATACTGGGGATGTGCACAAGGAATGTAATATCTGACTGGAAATACAATTCTGGAGTCAGCTAGAATTGTGTATGAACATTAGCAGCTGGGAAAGTTAAGGATTCATTAAAATTTCCAAAGAATATTCCTTGCATGCATTAAGAATGTGCTGTATTTGGAAGAGGTGCTTCATGTGGGATGGGCTTTGAGGTGGACACTGCTATCCTGGGGAACTACTGGATAAGAATTTTGATTTTGTTTTAAATATACCAGGAATACTATTGATGGTTATTTAACATGCACCTAAACAATGTACATTTTATTTTGTGATTCTTTTAATCTCCTTTAGAGATTTTTATTTGCAAAACTCTTCAGCCATATTACTTCTGCCAGGAAAGCCAGAAAATATGAAATACCTCATTTCAGACTTAAAAAGGTGGAAAACATTAAAATATGGTTATCACTGCGTTCCTATCTAAAGGTGAGCTTTTGGATTAATTATGGGATATTTGCAGGGCTATGGAAAACATGTGCATTGATGATTCTGGCCACAGTTGCTAATTATGTGGGGATTTCTTGTCACTGGTCATTCAGTGGCTAACAGAGTTGCTGGATGCCATGTGAGACATGGTGTACTGAAAAGATAGTAATGGCATGTAAGGAAAGGAAGAGGAAGAGAAGAACTGTTGCCTAGGACAAAGCTAGGAATCACATGCCTTTCTGGTCAGGAAAGATCCTATAAGGCTGAAAATATGTTAATGAATCAACCTCTTAATTTGGAAAAACATGGCTTTTAGTGTTTCAGGCAGATGCCTGAAATGGTTAAAATGCTCTGTCAGAAATGTAGTACAGCTCAAAGCTAATGGTGTGAGGGCTGTTGCTGTCTGGTCATATCCTAAACATTAACATGTGTCTTGCTCCACAGAGGCGGGGTCCACAGCGCTCAGTGGATGTGGTTGTGTCATCTGTCTTCTTGCTGACACTTTCAATTGCTTTCATTTGTTGTGCACAGGTAAAGGTTTCCTGTCTGTTTTAATGTAAGGGGTAATTCTCTGCAGTGCCCACTTTGTTTTAGAGCAGGCTGCTGTGGGTTTTAAATGTGTCCTTTGATAGTCTGGACACCTGTTATTATTTTTTTGACTTTTTGAAGTAGGAGTGTTGAAAACTTATATGAACTTAAACCTTGGCTGTAAAGCTGTCACACTGATAGATGTAAGTAGTATTTACCCACATTCTTCCTTCAGCATCGATCGTTTGCTCTCACTCTCGGGAGACTGACCTTTCTCATTCATTTATTGCTTATCTGTTTATTAAATTATGGGCTGATGTGTCCTTGATTTTACCTAGTGGGCTATAATCTATTATATGTTAGTTTTGCTGTCTGAATTGTCCCACATTTACTTTCTTTTTAAACACTTTTATTCTTCCTGTATTGTAAGACGTTACAGGCTTATCACATATCTTCCCAGTTGGTGAGTGGTAACTGTAGTGGTCAGAGAACAGACTCAACTGTTTTCAGTTCTTTAAAATGGGTAGAGGCTTCTTTAATTCCCTGGCATTGCTTCCTTTTATTAAATCTTTCATTATCCCTTTGGATTATGTCTGCCAGTGCTGAGAGCAATGTTCTCTAAATACTGTTTTCTCTAGGTATACAAATTACATTGTTCAAGTCACGTATTCAGTTTGGGATTGCTTTTTGTTCTTGATGGAAGTGTGCTTAAACTCATTATGATTGTGGAGTTATTTGTTGCCACTTTATACTTTAAGTATTTTTTTCCTTGCTTGCTTGAGACACATTCTTATTATATAAATCAGAATAGCCTCAAATGGTGGCAGATGTCTATAACCCCAGCAGTTGAGAGAGGCAAGAAGGGGGATCAGGAGTTCAGCGAGGCCATCCTTATATAGCCTGGGTTGTGTAAGTCCCAATGATTGAAGTCTGGTCCCCAGGGTTGGTGGCAGGTAGCCTTATTTGCTAAGCCATCTTGCCAGCCCCTGGTTACGGTTACCTGTTTCTTATACAATGTCATAGTCTTAGTCTTTTGTAGTACCTGATCTATTTAAGTATCAAATGATTGTTGTAACTACAGATACTGTTTGCTTCCTGTTTGGCTTACTTATTAATTATTTTTTCAGTCTTTTATTTATTGATATTAATATTCCATTTGGTCTTCTCTGTTGCTTCTACATTTGTTTACTATTGTCTGAGTAGTGACCTCAGAAATTAGCTTAGTGTAAAGTCTAATTAAATGGTTGGTTCAGTATAGTCTAATGTATAGTTTCCTTGATAATGACAGGATTTTTTTAAAAAAATATTTATGTGTATGGGTGTTTTGCCTGTATGTATGTCTGTGTATCACATCTGGAATCCTAAAATGGGCATTGGATCTCCTGGAACTGGAATTACAGTCGTGAGCTGTTATGTGGTCAAAAAAAATTGAACTGTTATCCTCTAGAAGAGCATCCAGTGCTCTAAACCAATGACTCATCTCTCTACCCCTAATGACAAGGTCTTAGAACACTTTATTTCATTTATCCATTCTTCTTTTGTGTCATTATCTGTTATTTAAAATTTATACAAATATATTTAAGGCTGAAAAGCTGTAATCATTATTTTGTGTAGCTGGTAACTTCTCAGATGCAGCTGCACACCCCATTGCCCGTTCATGTCTGTTTCGGGACTGTCTCCTGCCTGAGTCTCTTCCTTAGTACTCTTTCAGTCCTGGTTTGCTGCAGATGAGTTCTTTCCCAGTTTGCTTATTTGAAATGTCTTTTTTTTCTTTTAGTTTTTTTGAGACAGGGCCTCATGTATCATGTAGTTCTGGCTGACCTCCAGTTTACTATGTAGATGAGGATAGCTTTGAACTTCTGATCCTCCTGCCTCTGCTTTCCAAGTATTGGGATTACAGGTGGTTGCCCCCAGTTAAACCCCCTTTAATTTTGGAAAGATATTGTTTGGTGGGAATAGAATCCTAGGTTGCCAGCTAGTTGGGTTTTTTTTCCCCTCTTCCCTTTTTTCTTTTCAGTACTTCTAGGATTTTGTTATCCTTTTTTTTTTTCTTCTTCGAGACAGAGTCTCAGTATTTAGTCCTTGCTGGTATGAAATTCCCTATGTAGAGAAGGCTGGCCTTGAACTCACAGAGCTCCCACCTAGGTCTGATTAAAGGCCTATGTCACCACACCTGACTCTGGGTGGTCTGTAACATTTAGCTGTGATTTGTGGAACTGTGTAAGGCTCATCTTTCTTAAAGGGCCCAGTAGCCGCTTCCAGGTGTGACTTTCCTAATCCTGGTTATAGCTGATTGACAATAGTGACCTCAGCCCAGACTTAGCTAAAGAGCTTTGCTCTTTCAGAATCAGAGTTAAGAACCTGAGATATTGGTGACAGGTTTTAGAGAGATCAGGAGCCGTCCCTCTGGCCATGGGAATCAATAACAAACCAAGGCTGGCATTAGTGGAAGCTCATGGGGTCCTGTGAGAACATAGAGTCAGTCAGGAGGGATGGGAGGAATTTGTGCAGCTGCTTGGTGACTTCCTGCTTGCCTGCTTATTACAAGTCTGCATCTGGCTTCTGCCAGAGTTCTCTGGATAGTTCTTCAAGAAATTATTCTAACTTTCCTGAGTGAAGGTTTTTTTTTAACTTTGAAGTCAATAAATTTTAAAGCAATAAAGTCTGAAGACATGGTAGGCACTCAGTGCAGCTGTGCTGCCGTGTTATCATCTGACTCCTAAAATGGACTGGCCTGAGTGAGGGCCATTACTGCTGGAGCTCCTTAGACAGATGCAGTTCATACTCTCAGTAGTGGCCACCATGTCCCTGTGAGCACACTGGTGATCCAAGGAGCCGGAAGTTCATCATTTCTTACCTTTGATCCTTGTAGACCTTTGCCATCTTTCATGAACAGAAAAAAAACCTAGAAAACTTGGAGAAATACAAAATGACTAAGTAAATAAAATTATACCTTATGAATATTTAACTTTTCTCCTTTGAATCTTCAAACTGTGGGTTGCTATAATGTTTTAATATTGACACAGGAATAAATCTGTGATGTTAAGACAACTCCTGAGCTTTTCCTGTTTCTTTGATAGGTTCTTCAAGGTCACAAAACCTTCCTGAATGATGCTTACAACTGGGAGTTCTTGATCTGGGAAACAGCACTGTTGCTTTTCTTGCTTCGCCTGGCCTCGCTGGGGTCGGAAACCAACAAGAAATACAGCAACGTTTCCATCCTGCTCACGGAACAGGTATTGGTGGGTCCTCCCAGCTTAAGTGGTCACAGGTTACGCTGTGGTTTTGGTGTTGCGGCCTGGAGCTGCCTCCCTAGCTGTGACCTCACATCACATCACTGTGGCCACTCTAATTATCTTACTCACTGCATGTAAACGAGTTTGAAACCTTATCTCCTGCCAAGGACTGGGAGGATGAAGAGCTAATGGGCTGGAAGCACTTGTTACACTGTGAACACTTGTTATCAGTAGTAAGGGAACATGTGAACACATGCTAAGATTGACAGATGTTTCTGTGAATATGGAGTGATAATAATGCATTTTCTTGGTTAATTTTTATTTTTAAGTTCAAGTTTGCCATAAACATTAAGTAAAAATACTTGGGATAATTTGTTTTTGTTTTATATTTTTGTGGCCTCAGATTCATAGTGGATAATTCTTCCTTTAGGGGAAAAATAAGGAATTAGTAAGTTAAAACAATTCTTTTTTTCTCTCCATAAATGTTTATTGAAGATATTAGATTACTTGGGGGATCCCGAGAAGAGTAAGAATTCTTTGAATTCAAGGAATTTGAATGCTGATTATGTTAGAATTAGTATATTTAATTATTTTGATACTTAAATTGTTTCATCAGGAATTGTTTTATTTTCCCTAAGTAGCTTTTCTTTATCAAAGAGGTGGTGCTAGCAGTGGTTCTCAACCTGTGGGTCACTACCTCTTTGGCGTTAAAGACCCTTTCACAGGGGTTGCCTAAGACCACCAAAAGCACATTACTATTCTTAACAGTAGTGAAAATCAGTTATGAGGTAGCAATGAAAATAATTTTATGGTTGTGGGGGAATCACCACTATGTGAGGAACTGTTTTAACTGTATTAAAAGGTTGCAGCATTAGGAAAGTTGGGAACCACTGTGCTCAAGGATGGGGAAGAATACATGGCTCCATAGCTGCTGAATCCATAGATTTCAAAATATATTTAACTTGAGACTATGACTCTCAAAATCTGCCAGATTTTATGTATTTTTTCCTGTAAAATTTACCTTTCTTTTGTTTAGATTAATTTATATCTTAAAATGGAAAAAAAGCCAAATAAGAAAGAACAGCTCACTCTAGTAAACAATGTACTGAAGCTGTCCACCAAGTTGTTAAAGGTAAGTAGTATCTCTCACTCTCACTGCAGTGGGAATTAGTTAGCTCCTCAGCACAGCAAAGGGTAGATGAGGTCATGGCTAGGGTCAAGCCAGAGTTCTTCCAAAGCTCCCTGAAGTAAGGCTAGGGAGAGTGGCTCCCATTACCATGCTGGGCTGCCTGGTCAGAAAAAGAACCTGTCTCATAGGGTGGAGGTTGGGAGATCACTGGCTTATTCTCAGGGATATCTCTCAGGGATACAGTTTGATCATGGAAAACCAGACCTCTCTTGGCCAGTGGACAGGGTTTGTCTGGGTGTTAGTGTTTAGCCCTGCTGAGTGGCAGGCAAGCTTCCTGTCATCTCCATGCATTCCACTGTGAAGAGGCTGCTGCAGGTGCACATATTCCAGCCTCACATTCTTCCTGACATGTGACTGGCTCCTGTGGCTATGTCCTCAACCCTGCTCCCAGAGACATTAACTGGGCCCAAGAAGCAGTTGCTTGTCTCATACTCACTGCTGCTTGCCTAGACTGGAGTTGCCTAGATGCTCAGGACATCTTCTGAAGTCTCTGATTGTCAACCCAAGACCTTCAGCTCTCTTATTGTTGACCTCTGTAAAGAGCTATGGCTGCTAGTTCTCTTTACCAGACATTCACCTACCAAGCCAAAAGGCCTACTTGTCTCTGTATACAGGGCCCAAGTTCTGGCTGCTGGCAGTTCAGTGTTTTGTGCAAAAAAGATGAAGTAAATTAAGCTCATTTTGAATTGAGTCATTAAATTCCCATTTTACTACTTAGAAAAGACCTCTGACCAATGCTCGGCAGTATCAGTTCAGAGCACTAGCATAATGAAAAGAATTTCCAGTCTCATCACCTAGGTTCTGATGGGTACTCATGTCTTCTATTTTTCTTTCGTTCTTTTTTTTTTGAGACAGTATAACTACATAGCCCTGGATGATCTGACATTCACTGTATAGGGTAGGCTAGCCTCTGGATCTTCCAGTCTCTGACCCCCAAATGCTGGGATTAAAGGGCGCCACTTAAAAATAAGTACTAATGACTTAATGCTCCCTTCCACTTTAAGAGGGTTAGGCCATGGAAATGTTAGTGAACCTCACTGATATCTTTGAAAGTAGCTGGGATATTAAGGAAAGCCATAAGCAACATCCTTGCCCAAGACTTAAAACCAGCATGGAGTAATGATGACCGTTGGGAAGCCATATTTCATTTTAGTTTCTCTATCTTTGTAGGAGCTGGACACACCATTTAGACTCTATGGACTGACTATGAACCCCTTAATCTACAACATCACCAGAGTAGTCATCCTTTCTGCTGTCTCAGGAGTCATAAGCGATCTTCTAGGATTCAACATAAGAGTACGTGTGGTCACTTCTCCATAGCTTTTGTCTTTGAAAGTACTATATGTGCGCTCATGGAACCAGCTCTTGAAGACATTGGACTTGGTGCTTTGCAGACTTTTCTGCTTAACTTTTCTCATTTCACAAAAGTAAAAGCCTGAACTCTTGAGCAAACATTAATAATCCAGTTTTAAATTTCATGTCAATAGTGTGGTCTTGGGGAACATGTTACTGTGACCTGGGGAAATACAGGAATGACTGGAAACCTGCAGACCATTAGCTGCAGGGATCCAGTTTTGATACTGGAAGTATTTAATTTTTTTCCTTCAGAATTGCTATTTGTTTCTTCCCCTATATAAATGGTTCTTATGGGAATCAGTTTGGAAGTTCCTTTAAAAATGAAAAATGGAACTACCATATGATCCAACTATTTCAATCCTGGGCGTATAACCAGAGAAGTCCATTCACTACCACAGAGATCTTTTCACTCCATGTTTATTGCTGCTTGTATTCACTGTAGCAAAGAAGTGGAACCAACAAGTGGCCATCAGCAGGTGAATGGATAATGAAAATCTGGTACACATATATAATGAAATAGTGTTTAGCTCTAGAAAAATGAAATCATAAAATTTGCAGGAAAATGGATGGACATAGGATGTATAATATTAAGTGAGGTTACACAATCTCAGAAATAAGAATTCTGCACATTTTCTCCCTTGTGGATACTAGCCTCAAATCTATGCATGGACACATGTGTACAGGCCCGAGGTGCAAAGGGAAAGAGTAGGTAAATACTAGGTGATGGAGGAAAGGACACAAAGGACGTAAAGATAGTAGTTTTACTAGTATTCACTTTGTAATGAGCCTTTTGTATGTGTATGATGGATAAGTGCACGAAAATACAGTTGAGGGAGTTGAAGAGACGGCTTAGCAGTTAAGAGCACTAGTTCAGTTCTTGGTACCCACATGATGGTTCATACCCATCTATGTAACTCTAGTTCCAAGGGATCTGACACCTCTTCTGATCTTGGTCAGGCATGCATGTAGTACACATACATACTGCAGGCAAAACACAAACATAAAATTAAATCTTTAAAAATGTAAATGATAGTGAAAGTGAAAAATTCAAAACCAGAATTGATAGTGAGAATGAATAGTCCTATGTGCTAACACCGCAGCTGGGGATGGCAGTTCTGACTGTACAGAAGTTTACTGAGATGTGGGAGCTTTGCATCTGCTAACCTTGTTTTTTATTTGCAAATTCTTTATAATAAATTTTTAATTAAACAGTAAAATGGTTCTTGGTTCATGGTCATAAGAATATATATATATATATATCCTACCTGTTTGTCTTACGGCTAACTGGGTGGTCTTTTTTTTATTTTCGCAGCTGTGGAAAATTAAGTCCTGAGCTGAGTTGTGTGCCTGGACTTTTTTCTGGCTGCTGTCACTCACTGCTTGCCCACCGAGGACAAAAATGGCTTACTTAAACCAGTGACCCCACCTGCCGGCTCACGTGCATAAGCCTCTCTGCTCTGGCAAGCCTACCGAATGGAGTTTCCAGCGGGGCACATCCTTTCCCTGGGCATGTGTGCTAAAACCTGCACTTCATGGTTCTCAAGCAATGTGAATAGTCAGCAAACTAAAGCCTGCCTGACAGTGACATGGACCTTCTGTGTCAGGACATGTATCCTGGACCCTCCAGTATTGTGCTAGTTATATTTACTGGAAATAGGCTTTTGGGTAACCATGGTAGATGCCCAAAGCATGAAGCAATTATCTTTTATTGGAAATATGCAAATTCAGTACTTTTCTAATATAGTCTATGGATTGAAGATTTCTCTATCAAAGAGATAAACTATTTTAGGTTAAATCCAAATAAAAGAACTTTACTGGAGAATATCAGTTTCTAGACTTTTTGCAGGGTGGGTGGAGAAATACAGTAACCTTCTAAGCTGAATTTCTGTTCATTTGTAGATAAATTTTAATTTATGATTTTGAGTTAAGCCTGTAACATGGTGAAGTCATGCCCATTGGATAGCACGGTTTCTCTAATGGTTTGCCTGTTGTGCAATGTCACATACCCAGCCTTTAGTACAATTTCTCACAGGTCCTCAGTGTCTAATGATCACCACACTGTACCTTGGATGTAGGTTTTCTCACGAGCATTTCATTATGCACGCGTCTCTTAATGGAAACACCAGCATTCTTGCTCATGAAGCTCTCTGCTTTGAAGAATTTCTTCGGGAAGACTGGAAGTGTGAACACCTTAATGGTAAGATTTTGTAGAACTTGGTCATCTCCTGTACTACATTTATATCATAGGATTGGTACACATTTTTTTATATCTCTTTATGTGTATAGATGTTTGTTGGACTTTGTGTATATTTGTGCAATATGTGCATGTCTGATGCCCGAGGCCAGAAGAAGGCATTGGATCCCCTGGTAACAACAATGGTTATGAGCTGCCATGTTGGTGCTAAAGATTGAATTCAGGTCCTCTGAGCCATCCCTCTAGGCCTGGTTACATATTGTGTATGCAGGGAAATAGATGAGCTTCCCAAGACCCCACAGATTGTACAGATCTCTGTTCACATCTTTGCCTCTGCTACTAAGTGTCTCAATTTCCTCATCTGTTAAGTAGGTATAATAACTACTTAATGAGGTTGTTCTGTTTTTCCTTAGCACCATGTAAAATAGTTAGCTGTTAATTGCACTGTAAATATTATTAGCTATACCCTTTATAAATCTGATAGTCATAACTGTGAAGACACAAATATATGTATTGGGTCAGCAAGAATACTCACCCATTCCAAATGCTAGACATTTTTTTAACCAAAGTTCCATTGATCTGTGTGTACATGTGCATGTGTCTGTATGTTCACATATGTTTGTGTATGCATGCATGTATAGAGGTCAGTAAAGCAAATCCGGTGTCCTTTAAAAATCCCAGCCGGTTCCTTTGAAGCAGGGTCTCCTGAACCTGGTTCGTGTTCTTTGAGCCAGGCTGGAAGCCAGAGCCAAACAGATCCTGCAGTTACTATTCCCTCTGGGATGTGAACTCTGGTCTTCATTATTGTGTGCAAAGTTGCTCCTAACTGCTGAGCTGTCTTTCTAGCCCCAGGGGCTGTGATTCTTGAAGCTGATCTAGACTCTCAGGCCTCAACAGACAGCTCACAGAAAGTGGCTGACCATTTTCTATAAGGAAAAATTGTTTCAAATTTAAGATTTAGGTTTTGCAGAGTTTGGTTGTTTTTAATTTGGAAACTTTACAGTGTATTCTAGTACTTTACCTTGAGGGTTAGAGTGGACTATGTTTTTGATAGTGTGTAAAAGACTTGTGTTTCAGGTGGGTAAACTTATATACAAAGGCAATTATTATTTATCCATGTTGGAATTATTTGTTACTCATTCACCTGCCTTATATCGTCACCAAATCTGAATAATTATCTTCTGATCACTTCATGCTTCTGTCCCCATTGCCACCCACTCTAATTTGACATTTTTTAAACAAGGTCTTTCTGCTTCCATTTTTTACATATGGCTTCCTCTCCCCCTTGTCCAATCCAGTGGTTTTTTTTAATTATTATTATTGTAAGTGCATTGGTGTTTTGCCTGCATGTATATCTGTGTGAGGATGTCAGATCTTGGAATCACAGTTATGAGTTGCCTTCTGGGTGCTGAGACTTGAACCTGGGTCCTCTGGAAGAACAGTCAGTGCTCTTAACCACTGAACCATCTCTCTAGCCCTTTTTTTTTTAAGATGGTAGATCTTTTGCCAAATATGTCTCATTTGGAATTCATTCATAGTTTACTGTTGCAGGGCAGTAGTGGCACACGCCTTTAAACCCAGCATTCAGGAGTCAGGGGCAGGTGGATCTCTGTGAGTTTGAGACCAACCTGGTCTATAGAGCGGGTTCCAGGATAGTCAAGGCTACACAGTGAAACCCTGTCTTGATAAACCAAGCCAAACTAAAAACCATAGTTTACTGTCATTATGAATATAATCTACAATCTTTTTAAGTAAGGTATTCAGGCCTATTCTATTGAAATATTTCAAAATCTTTATTACATATAAAAGATACTTTTGTTGATGACAAGATTTTAGGTTTAAAAAAGTAGTTGCATGCTGGGGTGGTGATGCACACCTTAAATCTAAGCTCTCAGGAGGCAGAGGCAGGTAGATTTCTGAGTTTGAGGCCAGCCTGGTTGCAACAAAAACAAATAGTTGTTCCTTTGCTTTCTGGATTGCCTTGTTTCTTACCAGAAGCCTTTCATTTTTGTTATTCTCCAGTAATGAATCTGTGATTTAATTTTGACTGCTTTTAAGATTTGTAGCTTTACCACTAAATTTGTGCAGCTGAACCATTTGTGTTGGTGTAGCTGTTTTCATGTTTGTATTGGGATTTGTTGGCCTTAAGGAATTGTGGTTTATTGTTTTTGTATCATTTTATAGGTAATTCGTATATTAACATAATCAGATTACAAAACTTTTTGGCATAAAAAATTAACTTTCTACGTTCCACTCTGTCTCCTTTTGAAACTCAAGCCCACCATGTATGTATTAGGCTGCTTGAAGCATCCCTTAGCTCAGCAAAGCTTATGCTTTTTCAGACTATTGTGGTTGTTGGACCTTTAACTTTTCTACCCTGTCCAGCTCTAATTTGGCAGAATCATCCAGGGTATGGTTAATTTTCTGAGATAAGTTGCACTGTTGTCACCAGGGCTGGCCTCCAGCTCCTGATCCCCCTCTATCTGTCAGCTTCACAAGCATGTACTAGTCTGTCTGCTCTATCCAGTACATTTCCCATCTGTGAAAGTTTGATTTCAGTCTTAAAAACAAAGCCTTCCATGTCTCTCCTTAAAATACTTATTTTCTCCCACATAATTTATATATTTATTATATTTGCTGTCTGGGTCATTTGGGATTTTGTTTTCATTGTCTTGTCTCTTCATTTGGGACATGTTCCTGCTTTACATGCCTGGTAATTTTTTATTGGTTGTGAATTTTAGAATTGTGAGTGGGGTGTTGTGGTGTGCATGGATTCTTCTTTTGTAATCTTATTGAGCTTTATTTTGAAATGCAGTTTCTTCGAGACAGGGCATTTCAAGGATTGCTTTTAATCTTGGTAGATATGCCAGGGACACTTAGACTTAGGGATACATAATTCTTCTGCTAAAGCAACATTTTTCTAAGTACTTGGTCCTCTGTTTGTGAGGAACAAGGTCTTCCTGCATTTGTCGTATGGTCCTAGCCCTGTGTGGAGTTTACTATTTTTTTCTACCAGCTTCTTTTGGAGGTTCATTATTGTTGAGTGCTTGTACTACCAGCGTTCAGCTAAAACTGGGCTACCCTCTGCATGTCCCTGAGCTCTCCTCCTCTCTGAGCAATTGTGTTCTCTCTGGTGCTGGTTCCTTCAGGGGTTACCTTCCCTTTGTGGTTGACTTTCATCTCTACATTGCAGCTCACAGGCTGCTCGTAGACAGTCTTGGGGCTCTCCTTGTTTTTTTAAACTGTTGTCATGTGCGCCCTTTTCCAAAACCTAACATCTGCTATTAAACTTTTTCTATTTTTAAAGAGAGACATTTTCCTTACCTTAGTAAATGGTACAGTGCTGATTCTGTTGCTAAATGTTTAATCTAGTTCTGCCTTGTGGTGATTTGAATGATGTCATGCTTAATCTTTTGAATACTCTTCCACAATTGGTGGCGCTGTTTGGAGAGGCTTAGGAGGTGTACCCTAGCTAGAGGAAGTGTGTCACTGGAGACCGGCTTTGAGAACTAAGACTCTTACCATTTTAGTTCATGCTCTCTGCTTCCTGCTTGCAACTCAAGACGTGAGCTCTTAGCTTTTGCTCCAGCCAGCTTGCCTGCTGCCTCTACTCCACCATCAAGGACTCTTAACTCTCTGGAACTGTAAGTTCAAACAAACTTTGTGGATTGCCTTGGAGTATGTCTTGTCATAGTTCTATAAAAGTAAAAATTCATGGTTTTCACTGCTACTAGCGAAGCCTCCTTTAGACTCACCTGGGCTGTTCTGCTCTGCTGGGTTTCCATTATAGCTGAAAAGTTGATTTTTCGCAACTGCATGAATGAACTTAAAATATGGAAATTCTTACACTGTAATCCATATTAAATGCTGTACGTTTCCTGTGGTCACCTGCAAGGCCCTCCTGTGTCAGTGCTGCATTCCTTTCCAG
Source organism: Ellobius talpinus (assembly GCA_001685095.1). Lineage (NCBI taxonomy): Eukaryota > Metazoa > Chordata > Mammalia > Rodentia > Cricetidae > Ellobius > Ellobius talpinus. The sequence continues at coordinate 18,869 of LOJH01009943.1, forward strand.
TTTGACATCCTCTGCCTCACCTTACCTGTGCTGCCTTCCACACCATCCCACGGTCTGTCTTTCTTGTGCAGTAATCAGTGTTTTGTTGACACCTGTGTATTATCTAGTGACATACTTTGATTTCCCCAAAGAGCTGAGATTTTGGTAATACTACATTATTGATAAATAAAACCAAGATGTAGAATTATCTGGTAGAAAAAGTCTAAATCTCATACTCGAAAATATGGACACAGCCTTATTTACTTACTTTCATATCCTGTAGATAAATGCCCATTTTATACTATGCACATTAAAGCCAATTAATTAATTGTAGCAGTATCTATCAAAGAATAAGAAATTTACCTATTGATTTGGATTTTAAATCTGTTTCACTGGGGGAAATCATCCTTCCTAAAATTGCTATGGAGATATAATCTATAAACCTCCTAGACATGTTATGGTCACAACTATAAACTAAACATTGAAAAGCTAAATAACCATGTGCTTGCCTAACTGGGATACAGTTTTCTCCACTTTTCAACCAGAGAAATTCTAAATAACAGGATGTCTCAAATGTGAGGTCAAGCTTTTTGTTCATTGGTGAACAAACCTTGCAAGGTGAATCAACCTTATTTTAAATTAATCAAACTGAAAGCTTTGAAAAATTTAAATCTACATATTCTTAATAGGTCAGCTGGGTCTTGTTCCCAAACATGGTGATTTGGGAATTCATTAATTTACACATACATGGACTATGCTAGTAATTTAAGTAATCTGTTTCTTGCAGTCAGTCCCTGGAGCCTCTTCTGAGCAATGAAATTTGAACACACCCATGCAGTGGTGTACTCTTCCTGCACAACACACACAACTCTGATAAGGTAGCACGCAGGCTAACTAGCGATTGTCCTAAGTACAAAGTAAGTTTCTTGGTTTTTAAATTTGTTTTTTTTTTCCTTTTGACTTTAATGTACATAGTTTAAGCATTTGGCTGTGTCCATATTTTAGAACATGAAATATAGACTTTTTCTACTAGATAAAATTCTTCATAAGCATTCATATGCTCCCTCATATTTAATGCTGCTTATATGCATAGAGACCAAGTAGCTTTGAACAGGTTCAGCTTCTATGTCAATACCCTAGAGAACTTATAGCCTATCAAGTTTGTAGATGTGTCAGACGATTTCCGCTAACTAAAGATGATAGACTTCCCAAATAAATGTATCTTGCTATTTATAAAATTGGTAGTGTTTAAGTGCGAGGCACACAAGACAGACAGTTGCTCTGATGCATTCCCACTCTAGAGTGAACTGCTGTACTTCAGTCAGGTTATGCAGATGTTCCTTGGTTATACGGTCATACAGTAGGCTCAGCTCCAGTCTACATCTTTGTGGTGGTCACTAGGCAGAACCTTACTCAACCTCTTGTGTGCCTTCAATACTTTTGGTGAGAAATGGAAATATAAATGTGGAACTCCGTTTGTCCAGATGTGTGCAAAGTATTTTGCTTTTTAATTTATGTGAATGCACACACAGAGTGCATCAAGGGCGCCTTAATGGATTTGGTTCTCTCCTACCATAGTTCTGGCGATGGAAGGGTTGATGGCAGGTGCTCTTACCCGCTGAGCCATCTTGCTGCCCCAGTTTCTTTTAAATGAAGGTATTTTATGTAAAAATAAGAAGCCAAATGCTTTTTGGGTCCAAGACTCTTGATCGAGGAGTTGACACTGCTTAGAGCTGCTTAGCTGTAAGGGTGCTGTAGCTGTCAGAAGGCAATGCTGTGGGACTGCAGCAGCCCTGCCTGGTAACAGTGTTCACAGAACTTCATAGCAACTACTTTGAGCAGCTTTTGCTCTGACACATTTCCATTATTTCCATGTGGGTCTGGAAATAGAAGTAGACTTTATTTTTAGTGTGAGGTCATGCAATTATAGGAATTTTTCTCCTGAAGAGTATTAATAAACCAGAGTTTTGAAGTAGGATTTAACACACACATAAAGTGAAATGAAATCAAATCCAGATACTTAATTCTAAAAGTAAGTGTAAAATAAATAAAATGTTTTTAAATAATGTGAATCACCATGGAATTCTGTGAACTTGTGGTAAGTGGTCAGTACTGTTATTCCACTATAAATGTGTAGTACCTGAATTCCAGTGAGATGAAATGTCTTCTCTAGTAGTGGAGAAAGGGGGCATTAAAAAATGTCTTTGCAATGAAATAATGGTATACAACTCAAGGATTTCATTCACATATGAAATTCAGTGCAGGCAAAGACACATTATTATGTCTTTCTGATTTTAAGACTTATGACTCTGATCATGATGGGAACTAAGGTCTGCAAACAGCAAAGTTAAATGATGCTGACAGTTTAAAAAAAAAAGCAGGACATAAATTTTTTCTTTTTTAATATCTATATAAAAAATAACGAGCGATTTACAGATCTTTCTCTAATCAGAACCTCAAGTGTATATATAAAGGTATTGTACATATATAAACATTTACAACCAGGACATCCATATTTGCTCAGCATTCCAAGGCCACATGGCTAAGTCAGTATATAATCAATACAGTGACAGGTTACTTAGGAAGAGCCACATCAGACTGACAACATATGACATCAAAGTTATGTCACAGTTAACAATAAAAATAGGATTTGTGTCACTAATTGTGGACTATAGGGAAAATAAATCATTTCTGTGGTACTAAATTCTTAGCATTTATCAAGCCTCCTAATTTTGCTCTATTCAAGTAGTTATATATAATAGATGGGTAAATATAGTTCTGGGTGGAAGCATGTGTTTACTACAGGGGTCAGTACAGTTGGTCACAGTGGAGTTTGTCAGACTCATGGGGTAACAGAATGAGTGTTCAAATACTCCATAAGTAGACAGTTTTGGTCTGAGAAATGTCTGTATTTATAGATGCTTCTGAATGCTGTTTCAGGGAACCTAACTAACATCCTGATCTATTGCATGAGGTAAAAAATGTCTCTAACTTTCAGCAAACAGTTTTTCTTAGATTTTAGAAAAGAAATCTGAAAGCTTTTCCTGTTTTTAGTTAATTAGCTAAAAATTAAAGTTCCACCACACAGTCTATACTGTATTAGTCTTGACTTGCTGCAGAAGCCCAATGCAGGCTCTGATTCTAAATTCTTAAAACTCGTGTATCTGCCCCCACATGAACTTCTCTATGCCACAGGAGCTGGTGCTTTGTCTGGCTGTAGCATTGGCTTCATGACTAAGTCTCTCACAATGATCTATATATTTTGGCTTTCCAATAATGTATTAGAGACTAATGATTAATAATCAAGATATCCAGATATAGTAATTTTTCTTTAAAGAGAAATGGCATTTCTACATGCTTCTGTACTTCTCACTACAGCAGGTGATCTGAGACACTAACTATATTAGGGTTGGCTAACATGGCAGGAGTTTGTTCATTCTGTTGCTTAGTCTTTCTCATTTTGAGCATTCAATTGTAAGGAATATCTTTAGCAGTTACTTGAAACATCTTAGCCATAAAAAAGCATCTTTAATATTTGACCTTTCCTGTAACATAGAGATGTTTCTTAGTTGCATTTTTAAAGTAGACGGTCAGAAGCTGTGAGAAGAGGCAAGTGCCAACTTTAATGATCAGCTAACAATTTCTTCCTCTGCAAGGACTCAAATATTTCTCTCTGTAAACATGCAACATGCTATTGAAAATATCTTCAAGCCAAACTGAACTGTTTGATAACTGGAAATATCAGAATGGGAAGGATAAAACAGACATGATACAGTAGATAACTTGGCACGAATACAAAGTGAGCTGTGACCACACTAAGATCATGTCATTGCTGAGTGGGTGGCCTGAGCAGGGGTGGCAGAGGAGCCCATGGGTGCAGCTCCTTCCAGAGCATGAGGAAGGGAAGCCAGCAAGGGCCAGGTGGGACTTAGCAATCTCAGAAGCCCTTCATGCAGCCTGGCTAACTTGATGCTCCAATTAGATATTGAAGACTTTCTGGGGAAAAAACACACCTCTCCCCTTTAAGAGAATGCTGTGTTATAGTAAAAGATAACAACTTAAATTTTCTTTGAATTATACAAAAGGTCACAGCTGTTTATCAGTCATGCCAACGGTGCCTGTGATTTTATTTGCACGTGGCACCCTCCAGGGCCCTGGAGTGATGGGTGCTTTTCTGACTGGAGAGCTGTTTTCAGGTGTGCCTCCTGCACGCTCCTTGCATTTGTCAGTGGCCTCTGGATCTTTCTGTTTGTCATCTCCCGATTTATTTAACATCACCTTCTCTTCAGGTTCCTGCTTGAGCTTCTTTGCTGAGATCTGGACGTTTTCTCCTGCAGTTGGCTTCTTTCCTTTTTCCTTCTCAGACACCGCCCTACTAGCGGTGTTAGTCTTTTTCGATGAAAGAGATGTTTCATCAATTTTATGGCCCTTTTTCTCTGGAGACCTCGTTCTGTTTTTGCCCAGTTGACTCTGCTTCAGATCTTTCCTGATGACACCCGACTTTTCTTTACCATCTGGGAGTTGTTCAGTACTGTCGAAAATATGGCCTGCTGCTCTTAGGCTCCCAACCTCTGGTAATTTGCTCTCAGTGTTTGATGGGCTGTTGCCTCCGATCTTTTGCTGCTTCTTGGGACTAGAAGAGCGTCCCCTGCCTTTTCTGCAGGGATCTTGTCCAGAGCCTGCCTTAGTGGTGATCTGACCTTTAGTCTCTCCTTTCCTAGGGCTGAGCGACCGATCTCTAGATTTTCCTTTGGGGTCACTTTTTAGGGGCCCGGGAAACTTTTCCAAATGTTCCTCTGAATGTCGATTAGCTGACTTTTTGGGACTAGCAGATCTACCTCTTCGTGTGACACCATTTTCTCCTTTTAGTAGACTTTTCTCATGCCCATAACTATTGGGTGGACCCTTCTTACTCACATTTTTCTGGAAAACAATATGATGCTTCGTTTCAGGCTGGCTTCCATTTAAAGTGCTTTTCTTTTCTGGTACAGTGTCCTTTAGTTCTTCTGCCTTTTCACATATCTGAACTCTAATCAGAGAGTCTTCCGTTACTGGCACATTAGACTCTTCAAACATGGAAGCAGAATGTGAAGATGGGAGAAGTGGCTGTTCATCATAAATGACATTGGAAGATGAAGGACTATTAATATCCCAATCACCTAAAAAGTGATTGAGTAAAACACAGTTATTACACTCAACAATTACAAACATGAACAATGAGTTTTGAACTTTGACAGCCATTTGAGTATGTAACTGGTTACACAGCCCAAGGAGGAGTATGTTACATTGCTTATACATGTTTACGTCACTCTTTATAAAGGCAGATGCTTGTAGATATCTGCTCATACATGAAGGATAGATTATGTTATAATTGTTTCACTTATGTACTGTAAGAGGTAATATATGATCTATAAATTATTCATAAATTCAAATAAGATACAAATAATAAAACTGGACCAAAGTAGCTGGTCCAAGAAACTAACTTAGCTATTATTACTGTTTAAGTTAAGGATTTGCCAAACTCACTAGTGAAAAAGACCAGACCATAGTAACCCAAATGAGTTTTATGGGCACTGTAAATACTTTTCTTGTTAAGCTGTCAAATTTAATGTCAAAAGGAGACTGAAAAAGTGCAGAAGACAGGAGTAGATGTATTTATTAATAGCAACATTTTAATTAAAAAGAAAAAGAAGTGATTTAAAAGACATGCAAATTTACCAAGTCTTTTTAAGGAAAGACCAAGAAAAGCCCTGAAAGCCTTAATGTTGCTCAGGTTTCACGTAGGAGCACAGACCGGAAGGAGCCAAACCTGAAGAAGGAAGAGAAAAAGCCTAGGACTATGTGAAAACAAACCAGCACAGTTAGCACAGATGTCATGGGCACGTGTGCTGTATGAGCAGATGGTGGAAGGTAACACAGCCAGAGAACACAGCTGGAAGGGACTGAAGGAGCTTATGTCTACATGTGCCCTAAGACACGCACAAAATGGGTGTTCTAGGATCATGCATTCTCAAAGTGAGTTTTAAAACACTGCGACAGTTCAAAACGTCTAATAAAGCCAAGGGCATTTACTATCAGTGCAGGAGTACAGACATGATCTCAGATTTACCTGCCTGTCCCCAGGTAGTGGGGCTATGGCAACTTAATTTGATAAGTGACTAGAAAAATCCTAAAGTTCTGGCATTCATTGACACACTTATCTTACTTTAAGAAAATAACATTTATTGGCAATTAGCCAATTTAGCCAAGGAGGGAATAAAGCTAGGATATTCTAAAGACATTTGAAATGTTTGTTTGCTTCTAATGTTCTCATTTCTTACAGGCATATTTTTCTACAAAAAGCACTATGTGCTTTCAGATGAAATAAAGACAACCATTCTATTTCAACAAATAACACTGTTTGGAACATCACTTGCATTATAGTAACATTCTTTGGTGGTGCTGGTGTCACTTCTGAGTCAGCCAGTAAGATGTCCATGCCCTCCAAAGGGGTATCCCTGTCCTTCTGTCGGGCCCTCCCCAGCATGAGTGTTTAGCTGTTTTGCTTACCATGGTCAGGTATCAAGCCAGTTCCTGGCCTCAAAAGGAGGAGAACTTTATTTCCACCAGCCTGAATGAGCTCAATTGCTCGCGTATGTGTGATGCCTTGTGTAGGTTCCCCATTGATTTCAACAATCTGGTCACCAACCTGGACAAGGAACATTCACAACTGTGTGAAACAGCAGTTTTTCATTTCCACATTGTCAATAGAGCCCTTCACCCTGCTAAGTCATTCTTACTTGTGAAATCTTTAACCTAGCAGAGTGCAATTCTGGTGACAGCTGATGGGTGGATAGATAATGGCAATGAGAAGAGACAATGCATGATTTTTATCTACTTTATAAAAATTTCACATGGGAAAGCTTTAGGTGATTACTAATCAGTATCAAGAATCAAATTTTCCCACATGTGTGAGGCCCCGAGACTGATCTCTAGTCTTGTAAAATAAAGAAATTTTTTGAAAAAATCTAGTTTTCTACCAAAATTTAAAACAATAGAAAAGGTGACATTTCTATATTAACCTAAGTAACAGCAGAAAGCAGCATCTAAATGACAACTGTACAGGTGCTTTCAAACACAAGCTAGTAAACTTACTAAAAAGCTGGGCAGATGATTGCTCATAACAGAAGCTTTTCTGAGACTGGCCATTCTTTACATTGCCAGCATATCCTGTACATGTGTGAGGCCTTAGCTAAATGATATACTTGGAGATTACAATTTATAAAGTTTTGAGAATACATTATTTAGGTATATGAATACTTATTTAAACCAATTACTGGATTGTATATAGTGACTTAAACACAAAATAATTTTCTGGGAAACAAACAAAAAACTAGGAATAAATAAGATACCACAATGCTGGTGTCATTTACCAGAAGTAGGTATTTTAAAAGAAAACAAAACATATGGGGAAATTTAACAGTAAAAGACATGAGTAAAGATGGTGACGTGATTTAAGAGCTACATCAAGGTGGCATGCAGCAGAGTATTTTAAACGAACAATGAGACATTACTGAGAATAAAAACCCAAATATTCCATATATTGGTAAGATCATAAATAATCCATAAGTAGTGACAGAGCAGACTCGAGATTTGATGAGCTGGAGAGATGGTAGTTAAGAGCACTGGCTGCTCTTCCAGTGGACGCCAGTTCCAGGGGATTTACTAACTTTTTCTGGCCTCTGTGAGCCAGGCAAATACAAGCAAAACACTCAAAAGAAATTAAAAATGAATCTACAGATACAGCCTGACCTGACAGGAAGCTGAGGTCCAGCTATGTGGTTCCTACCACACACAGCTTTAACCTTGTCCTAGGTCAGGGGTCTCATTTTCCTCACCTGTCTCGTGGGGCTGTAGGAGAGTGCTATGAGACATGACTACACACCAACTGTAAATACGTGGCAGTCTTCAAGTTATTGTAAAATGCATTGGTATAAAGATGTGACTGAATATATCCAATTCTAGACACTGGAAAAAATCATAAACTATGGAACAAATAAAAGTGTTGAATATTTACAAAGAGAAAAAACATGTTTTACTCTTGAATAAATGGAGGTATGCAGGGTATCAGAAACATGACCATCTAATCTACATGGGAAGTAGAAAAAGACAAGATCTAAGTAAACTGGGAGTGTGGGGATCATGGGAAAGTGTAGAAGGGAAGGGGGGAGGAAGGAAGGGGAGCGGAGAAAAATATATAGCTCAATAAAAAGAATAAATAAATAAATAAATAAATGAAACATGACCAGCTGGTGAATTTAATTGACAATATGCTTTGAACATTGCCTAGAATTCACATGTTGAAAACCTAACCTCTTAAGTCATATATTGGGGTTCTGAGGAGTGGGAACTTGGGAGGCAATTAGATTATTATCAATGGGGACTAGCTTTGTTTTAAAAGTGAGATCCTATCTCCTAGGCATTCTTTGTCCCCCTGTCACATGCCTCCTGTTTCAAAACTAGCATCCCCACCAGCAAGGGCATCTTAACATGAGATTTTACAGACTCCAGAGGTATAACAGTTTATGTATTCCCCAAACTCAGGTGTTCAGTTATGGTAACAAGCAGACCAAGACAAACAGATGAAATGAACTCAAACAGCAAAGTAAGATGAAGATTATGGAACAGAAAACAGTAAGAAAGTCAATTATCTAGAATAAGTGGAACAAAAGCCACTATTAAGCTCCTTTGATAAGTGCTAAAAAAATTATTTCCCCAAGGAAGTATAGATAACAAAATATCTCTGAATAAATAATTCTGACAATAAAGGAAAACTAATGTGAGCACGATTAGTTCATCTTAAGAATGATGTCACAGTTTCAGTGACATTCTTTGTCTTAGGCCACAAACCTGTATATTTTAATATAAATAAAATCTTAAAAAACTTGTAATTGAACAGACTTGCCAGCAGGTGTCCTTTTAACTTTAAAATAAAAATGGGAAGGAAAGGGAAAGTGTTGTGTCTGAGAGCTCTGTATTTGCACCCTCCCACTGAGACGATGGGGCTGGTCTAATGGGAGCTCACCAAGGCCAGCTGGACT